>JAODAL010057566.1:0-22604 GCA_025379985.1 Phyllomedusa bahiana
AAGGGGAACAAATTTTTTTTTGGGCATTTCCCTTCTGGTTTAATTGGGGCCATGTAACATCCCTTTTCTGATGCGTCTCGGGGGCCCAACAGAACAGCCCCAGGAGGTTCAACAATAGCAGGATTTATCACGGGCCGGCAATGAGGAAAGCATGGCGTTCACATAGTGTGCCGCTGCGTGTTTGCTTTTGCCCTTGGGTCCACTTGCGGGATGCATCAAGACTGACATGTAATTCTTGGATCGATCCAAAGAGGACCCGAAAGGCCATGCAACACCGCGGCGACCCCCTCATGTGAACGCCGCTGCGTTTGTCTTTCCGGCATGATAAACTCCGCTAATTGTTAGATGCATCTCGGGGTCCATTTTAGGACCCAGAACGCTCAAAAAACCCTTTTTTTCATAGGGATAAGACCCATGTAAAACATACCCAACGCTAAAACTTCCCTCCCGGCGTTCATGTCGACCTGTGTGATTCAGCATCCCCACCCGATAAACAACAGGAGGGAGAGAAAGGGCCACCAAGAACCCAAAAGCCCCGGGGCTGAAAAATTTTCACTTTTGTCTCCAACAAAGAGAAAAAAAACAAACAATTATTTGGGAAAATGTTTTCATTGAGGGTATGTTCACACGGCGTATTTGCGGGGCGTACTTCGAAGTGTAATTGTGCTGCAACGCACCCAAAGTTTGCCCCACAAATACGGTAAAATCAAGTTTTGCTTGAGTTATGATTTCCAATGTATTCCCCTGTGCGCACGGTGCGCCCCCAAAAAAAGAGACATGTCACTTCTTACACGCGCGTGTGTGGGTGAAAGCAAATGCACCCCCTTAAGGGGCCCCGGGAGGCGTCACGGAACCCCAATCACTTATTTTTTGCACATTTTCACTTTCCTTTTTTTCAATGAAACCCCAACGCAGAATCCGCAGCAGATTTTCTGTCACGGATTTTCACTTTGCAGCAGTGGATTTCCCTAAATTTGCGAAGTGGCGTCCTTGGCCCAGTCCCCGCCCTCATTTGTTTTATTGCTCCAATGTTTGGGATTTGAAATCCATGGCAGAAAAAACTAGGTGACAAAGCGGATTTCCCATTTCATTCACAAAAAAGTGAAATTTTTACACAAATTCCAAAACCAAATCTGCATAAAATTTCAACATACCCTACTGCGAGCGTACAAGAGACAGAATTGGACAATTTCTGCAGAAAATCTGCAACAGATCGTGTGCATTTTGGCACAACTTTTACCCCATTTAACTCAATGAAGAAAAACCCACAGTAAAATAGCCTGGTCAGGAAGTGGTTAATAACAGGGGGCAAAAGGGTGAAGGAAGCCCTCGAGTCTCCTGTATTGATACTGTTTTGTTGCACACAGAGTTCAGCTTTCACTTCCTCACTAAGGGGGACATGTACGAAAACTGTGTAGGTCTAAGACTTACTTTGTTGCCCATAGCAACCAATCAGAGCCCATGAAACCCAAATCAAGCTCCCCTTCATTTTATATATGTGCTTAAAAAATAAAAGGCACTCTGTTTGCTATAGCTCTGATTGGTTGAGCTATGATTGGGCTAGACCCTGTTTTGGTTGCTATGAGCTCTAACTGGTTGCTGTGGGCTATGATTGGTTGCTGTGAGCTCTGATTGGTTACCATGGGCAACAAAGAAATTCTTAGATGTAGAGAGTTTTCTTACATGTGGCCCTAAATCTTTCTATTTAGTGTGGTTGCAAATTCCAATTTCTGCAGAAGAATGACTGCAACACCCAATAATTACAATGCCAACTTCACTACACACAATGGAAAAAAGTGTTCAGTGTTGTGGGTTTTTTTTATTAATAAAGTTTATTTAAACAACCAGTATACGTGCTCTCCTGGTTACCATGGTTACAAAGACCACACTATTAACATGTAAATTCAGGGATGCTCAAAAAACTTTATTTAAACTAGCAGAGAGAACACCCGCGCCACTGACACGGAAGGCTTCACTTTATATAATACCAGAAGGAAACAGAACGAAAGTGAAAGTCACTGCCCTCACATGTTAACCCCATAAGGTCTCGGCCTCCATGCTGCCCCTGTATCCAGCCCCTTTCTCTTGCCGGTAACACCGTCCCACCTCATCGGTCCGGGCCCTCCGCCCACAAGTAAACCCTTTACCGAACTATACTTAGCCTCCCCTTCAAATACTCTTTTCCCTTTAAACCAATGGCAAAAAAATTTTAGCCGGGTTACGTAATTCGTGCCCGGGAACAGTGTAGCGCTTAGTTTTGGGCCTTGGAATATAATAATAAAGTTTTTTTTTTGTTTTAATCTATGATTTTAGGTGCCGGGTCTTATTTATATTCACCCAAGGTGGGAAAAATTTTATGAACCTAAGCGGCGCCGCAATTTGGAAACGCTTGTGAGGACAACCCTTGAGAACTTAAATGTTTTGCCTAAAAAAAACAAGGCATACTTTAAGGTAAAATTTTTCCCCCATTTTTGGGGGCCATTTGCAATTTTTAGGGTAAAAGGAACCAGCGGAACAGTTCACTGTAAGGACCCTTTTTATCATTGTCTTTTGGGCCCCACCAATGTGAATTTCCGACCTGTGGCTCTACAGCTGATGCAAAACTGCAACTCACAGCCTTCCTTTTTAAAACAGCGGAGTTGTAGTTTTGCAACTGCTGCATAGCCACAGGTTGGATGATACCACTGTGTCATAGACTAAATCCTGAGTGATGGAAACCCCCTTTTATAAAAAGGAAAAGGGGAAGGGTGCAGGGGAAACCTAAAATGGGAAGGGCATTTTAAAGGGCGTCATATAACGCTCACCCATGGGGGAACATGGGCCAAAAACGGGGGTGTGGGTTTTAAGGAACCTTTTGTACAAATTTTAAAAGGGTTTTAAAAAAAAATAAAAATTCTCCCTTATTTATTTTACACCATTCATTATCACCTAAAAAGGACAAGGTAACTCTATTCAGCATTTTATACATTTTTCAAATTTTTTACGTTTTGGGTTTCATTTTCAACTTTAAAAAAAATAAAAATTATTTTCATTGTTCTTTTTCTGACTTGTAAACATTTTTTCCTTTCCCGGAACCTTTTAAACTGAGTTCTTACTGGGACTCTGTTGGGATATATATATATATTAAATATATATAATATTAAAAATATAATATTATATTTATATTATTAAAATTATTATATTTATTAAAAAATATATAATATAAATTTTATATTTAAAAAAAACGGAATACCTGGCCAAAGGAGGGGGTGGCTGTGTGAACTGAATAGCTGGGGAGGTCCGAAGGTGAATATTGGCTGTTCCCCAAAATTGGGGGGATTTCGTTCGAATAAAAACAAAAGTCACAGCAAAAAGGGGAATCCAATTAAGGAAAAATGATTCAATAGAAAACTCATGGCAAATTTATTTTCATTATTTTGGGAAAGGGGGTTCCCCGTCCCTTTATTGTAAAAATTAACAAAAGGTAAAAACCCTTAGGGGAAAAAAATTTTGGGGTTTGGGGGCTCTGTTTCTGTTCCTTCAAAATGCCACAATATCCAGAAATTGTTCTTACAAAGTGAACTCCTTCTTTAAAGGGAAGCAGTCAAGTGATTGTTGATGCCCTATGTGAAACCAGGATGTGATAGAGGGAAAGAAGCCGAGCTCTGTGATATATAGGGTCATATGATAGAGGAGAGAAGCTGAGCCTCTGCGATATAAGGGTTTTAAAATAGAGGGGGAGAAGATCTATGTAATATTATGGTTATTTGATAAGGAAGAAAGCTGAGCTCTGTAATATATAAAGGTTTTAAGTAGAGGGGTGGAGCGAGCTCTCTGAAAAATTAGGGTTATATGATAAGGGAGAAGGGGGGGAAAAACTCTGAAAATTTTTATATGGTTATATGTAAGGAAGAAGCTGAGCTCTGTAAAAATTTTAGGGGTTTATTAGAGGAGAGGGAAACGAGCCTTTTGAAAATAAAGGGTTAAAATGATAGAGGGGAAAGCTGACTCTGTGATTTATAGGGTTATATAAAGAGGAAGAAAACTGAGCTCTGTGATATATAGGGGGTTTTATGATAAAGAAGCGGGCTCTGTGTTTTATAGGGTTTTTAAAATAGGAGAGAACTGGACCTCTGTGATATATTGGGGGAAATGAAAAAAGAAAAGGGAGGGGGAGCCCCTTTTGCTATATGGGGTTTTATGATAGAGGGGGAAAAAGCTGGGCTCTGGGGGATAAGGGTTTTATGAAAGAAAGAAAAGCGAGCTGTGTGATAGGGTTTTGGGGTTTATTTATAGAAGAAGGAGCCCGACTCGGTGAAAAAATACGGGTTTTATGACAAGGGGGAGAGAAAGGGTAAACTTGGGGAATAAAATTTTTATATGATAAAAGGAGAAGGTGAGCTCTTTAAAATTTAGGGCCCATATGATAAAAGAAAAAAGGGGGGCTAAGCTCTATTAATAGGGTTATAAGCTAAGGGGATGAGCTGAGCTCTTAATATATAGGGTTTTATATAAGGGGGAGAAGATCTCTGTAATATATATGGGGTTAAATTTTATAGAGGAGAAAAGCTGAGCTCTGGTTAAAAGGGTTATATGAAAAAGAGGAAGAAGCTTAGCTCGTTTATATTTTGGGTTTTATGAATTTGAGGGGGAGCTGAGCTCTGTATATATGGGTTAAAATGATTTGGGGGAGAGAAGCTAGGGTCTGGATATATAGGGTTTTTTTTGGTTGAGGGGAGAAGCTTTAGCTCTGTGATATAAGGGTTTTTATGATAGAGGGGAAGAAGCTTGGGTCTGTGATAAAATAGGGTTTTTATGATTTGAAAAGCGACTCTTTTGGGTAAAATGGGGGTTTTATGGTAGAAGAGAGAAGGGGAGGGTCTGTTATATATAGGGGTTAATGATGAGGAGAGAAGGGGTACCTGTGATATATAAGGGGTTTTATTTAAAGAGAGAACTGCCTCCCGTGATATATAGTGGGAAAATGATAAAGAGAGAGGATTTAGCTCTTGTCTTTAGGTTATATGAAGAAAAGAAAAACTGACTTGTGATATATAGGGGGATATTAAAAAGAGGAGCAAACTCTGTGAATTTTAGGGTTTTTATGATAGAGGGAGAAAAAGGGACTCTGTGATAATCGGTTTTATGATAGGGGAGAGGAGCTAGCTCTATGATATATAGGGTTTAAAATTTATAGAGGGAGGGAAGCTGGCTCTGTTTATATATATGGGTTTTATGATAAAAAGGGAGAGAACTGATCATGATTAAAAACGGTTATATTTATTTGAGGAGAGAAACTAAGCTCTTGAAAAAAGTTTATTTTATGATAAGGAGAAGAGTGAGCTCTGTTATTATAGGGCTTTTATGATAAGAAAGGAGGGTTAGCTCTGATATAAAATGGGTTTTTATGCTAAGGAGAAAGAACCCGAAGTTTTCCCAAATATATGGGTTAAAAATGAAAAGAGGAGAGGAAAAATCCTGTTTTTATTATGGTTATATTTATAGAGGAGAGAAGCGAGCTTTTGTAATATAAATGGTTTTATATAAGGAGGGGGGCTGAGCTTTTCTGATTATTTGGGTTATATGAAAGAGGAGAGAAGATCTCTGTAAATTTTATAGGTTTTTTATATAGAGGAGGAAGTTTTGGGGTCTTTATAAATAGGGTTATTTAAAGAGGAAAAGAAGCCGAGCTCTGTGATAATAGGGTTATATGATAAGGGGGAGAAAACCCACTTGTAATAAATAGGGTTTTTTATATTAAAGGGAGGAAAGCCCCTCTGTGATATTTTAGAGTTATAGGTAAGGGGAAGGGGCTGGAGGGTCTGTTTATAATACAGTCATGGCCAAAAAATTTTGAGGGAAAGATTAAAAAATTAAAAATTTTTTTAAATTTAAATTTCATCAGGTTTTATAAAGGGAAAATTTGCATATACTCCAGAAAGTTATAAAATTTATCCCGAAAAAGCAATTAATTGGGAAAATCAATATTCCCAGAAAAAAGAAATTTTTCCCCCAAAAAAACTTTTAACTTCATTTTCAGGGCCCGCCTTAAAAGGACCAGCCTTTAAAAACCCTTTCAGTGTTTTCTCCATTAAAAACAGGTGTGGGGGTTGATGAGGGCCGGGGTGGGGATTTAATCTGTCATGATTTAGGGAAGAATCACACCACTGGGCCTTTTAAAAGGGGGGTGGTGCTTGGCATCATTGTTTCTCTTCGTTAACCCATTTGGTTTATCTCTAAAGAAAAAAAGTGCGTCTCATTGCACTGCACAAAAATGGGCCCAAAAGGGAAAAGTATCGCAAACTAGAAAGATTGCAAACCCCTCAACAAACTATTGCATCATCAAGGAATTAAAAAGGGGGAAAGGGTTTAAATTTTTGCCAAAAAAGGGTCCAGGGCGCCCAAAAAAAACCAGCAAGCGCCCGGGCCGTCTTTAAAATGTTTCAGCTTCGGGAAAGGGGGTACCAGCAGTGCAGAAATTGGGTCAGGAAAAGGGAAACAAAGGGAGGTGTGAGTCATCTCACCACCCCTTTGACGGGGATTCCCGGGGGCAAGGCCTGGGGCAAGGGGGCAGCAAAGAAACCACTTTTTCTCCAAAAAAACCCCCGGGGGAAACTGATATTTGCCAAATACAGGGAGTGGACGGTGAGGCTGGGAAGGCATTTTTCAGATGAATCCCCCTTTTCCCAATGGTTTTTGGGAAAATCGGGAAAACAGCTTGTTCGGAGAAGACCCGGTGACGATACCAACCCCTTGGGCCCTCCCAAATTGGGAAAACATTTTAGAAACCCTTTTATGTGTGGGGGTTTCTTTCCCCAAGGGAAAAATTTTTTTCTCCTTTAAAATCTTTTCCTTAAAAAAAAAACTTCCCTGAATAAAGAAAAGGTACCAGAATGTTTCCCCCAAGAGCAAATTTTCCCAAACCCTCCAAGAGCCCTTTGGTGATTCAATGCCTTTTTCCACTTTAGGGGGCACCCCTTTCCATAAAGCAAGGTGAAACTAAATGGCTCAGGGGAAAAAAACAAAAGGGGAAATTTTTGGGGCCATGGCCTGGAAAAAATCCCCAAATTTAATCCTATTTTAGAACTTGGGGGTCAATCACAAAACGGGGGGGACAAACAAAAAAACCCAAAAAATTCTGACAAAATTTCAAGCTTTTATTGGGGCAAGAATGGGTGCTATCAGTCAGGAGATGGCCAAAAGTTTTAATTTAGAGCATGCCCGGGAAATTGCAGAGGTCCTGAAGAAAAGGGGTCAACCCCTGCAAATATTGACTTGCTGCATTAACTCATTCTGTCCCAAAAAAAGTTTTTTTAAAACATAATATGATTGCCCCTTGTATTTCTGTATGTGATAAAAAAAAATCTGGAAAAAAAACACACAAAAAAAACCAGAGGGAACAGATTCAAGTGTGAAAATATTTTAAGGTCATTCTCAAAACTGTCAGCCATTACTAAGGTTATATGATAGAGAAGACTTAGCTCGTGATATATAGGGTTATATGATAGAAAGAGAACTGAGCTTTGTGTGATATATAAGGTTAATAGTTTACGAAAGAAAGCTGAGCTTGATATATAGGGTTATATGATCAGGGGAGAAAATCTGACTCTGTGATCTATAGAGTTATATGATAAAGAAAGAAGCTGAGCTCTATGATAATATACGGTATTTATATGATAGAGGGCGAGCACTGAGCTCAGTGATATATAGTATTATATGATAGAGAAAAGCTGACTCAGTGATATAATATGGTTATTATGATAAAGAAGAAGAGCTAGCTCCTGAATATATAGGGTTATAGCTAGAGGAGAGGACTGACTCTTTGATATAATAGGGTTAATGCTAGAGGAGAGGACTGAGCTCTCAATATATACTGGTTATAAATAGAGGAGAGAATGAGCTCTGTAATCAATATGGTTATATGATAAGAGGGAGCTGAGCTCGTCCTGATATATAGGGTTATTAATATAAAGAAGAAGATCTCTGTAATATAAATGGTAATAGATATAGAGGAAAAAGCTGACTCTGGTAATATATAAGGTTATAATATAGAGGAGAGAAGCTGAGCTCTGTAATATTATATGGGTTATATGGATAGATGAGAGAGCTGAGCTCTGTGATATATAGGTAATATGATAGAGAGAAAGCTGAGCTCTTGATATATAGGATATATGATAGAGAATAGAAAAGAAGCTGAAGCTCTGTGATGATATAAAAGTTATAAGATAGAGGAAGAGCCGAGATCTGTGATATATAGGTTATATGAGAGAGGAGAGAGCCGACTCTGATATACAGTTGAAACCAGAAGTTTACATACATTATATAATAAAGCCCCATCTGCAGATTTGTCTCACAAGCTACATGAAATCAGAATAAACCTACCCGTTTAGCGGTCAATCTAGAACCAAAATTATTATATTGCCAAATGCCCAGAGAAATGAAGAATTTTTTAATGCATTTTATTTCTTTGCTGCAAAGTCAAAAGTTTACATACACTGGATTACTCTGCCTTAAGACAATTTGGGTCCGCGCCAAATGATGATGGTCATAATCTTTTGAAGGCATCTGTTAGGTTTATTGGCAACATCTAAGTTAATAGATAACACACCAGTTGGATGTTTTTATTATTTTAATTCTCACTAAAAACACACTGCTTGCTGAGTATAACATCAGGAGAGAAAAGCTAAAGGAAATCACCGATATATCAAGAAAGAATTGTGGACACTTGCACAATTCTGATCATTCCTGGGTGCAATTCCCAAGTACCTGAATTGCCTCCTTTACAATTGTACAAACAATTATACACAAGTACAAACAAGATAGGAATGTATCAGCCATCATACCGACTCAGGAAGGAAACTGGGTCCGTGTCGCAGAGATACTACTGGGTCCGACATTGCATTCAAACCAAAACATAAGACCTTGGGAAGATGCTGACGGAAGCTGGTAAGATTGTGTCATTATACTGTATCACCATGTATCAACACTGTGCCAGGAATAAGCCATTACTCCAAATAATAACATATAAAGAGCAATGATTAATGCTGTACAATGCACACAAGAACAAAGACCTACATTTGAGACCTAACAGTTTAAGCATCAAAGATACCAAATTACTAAAGAATATTTAATGGAAACCTTTACTTTCAAAAGTAATAAAAATGACTTAAAACTTCCTCTCTCTCATTATTCCGGCAATTGCAAATATAACTAATTTTGGTTACCTAATTGACCGAAAACGGGAAGGGTTATTCGATTTTCATGTCAGCAGAGTGAGAAAAACCGCAGATTGGGCGTTTTATATAGTGATGAAAACTCTGTTTCAACGATAAATCACTGACAAGTTACTTATACAACCACCAAACAAAAATTCACTGCAATTCTATTTATCAACTAAAACCCAAATCTACTAAAATCTAACTTTTTATTAAATAAAACATTTACATCACGACTATTAACCTGAATCAAACTCCAGATTACAGAAAATCACTGTTTAAAGCAGATACAAAAAGTGGTAGTAACTGACTTCCCTATCAGACCCTACAGTAACCCTACTAACACAGGTAGTCTTCCCGAAAGGGTCGCCCCACAGATGAAGGCTCGCCCTATTTATACCTGTTAAATCCACCACTAAATGATTATACAGGGAATAATATACAGGCCAACAGCCAGAGTAAATAATATTTTATACCGTTCAGCCCGGCAGCCATAGTCACAATGGACCACCACTACTTACTATACTATATCACAGATCAAATGGACCACATAACACCCTTATATATAGTATCACATAACGACCCTGTATAAATGCCAATGGAAGTTTTCCTAATTTCCCGACCGTTTCCCCTTATCACATTTCCGAAATAAGGGTTCATCAGGATAAGGAATTCCCAAAATGGAAAATAAAGCAGCAGCAAAAGTCCTGCTACATGTCCAAGAAAAACAACCCTTGCAAAAAATAGTGGTGTCCATTAGTTAGGACACCATGCTATAACGGTTGAGACCCCCTTTGCCTTCAGAACCCTCATCTCGTGCGTAGATTCCACAAGGTGTTCTAAACGATCTCAATTGGTACCAAGGGCCCAAACGAGTGCCAGAAAAATTCCCACACCAATGAAACCACACCCACCACACCTGAACCTTGATACAAGGCAGATGATCCACTTTCATGTGTTGACACCCAAAATTCAGACCCTATCCATCCGAGATGTCTCAGCAAATCGAGACATCATCAACCACAAAACGTTTTTTCCAATCTTCTACTGTCCAATTTCATGAGCTGTGGGCAAATTTGAGCCTCATTACCGATGTTCTTAAGTCTGAAAGATTGGCACCCCTGTGGGTCTTCTCTTCTGACCCATCTGGCCTCAAAGTTCGCCGACTTGCGTTCAGAAATGCGCATCTGCCTACCTGTTGTACACGGTGGCTATTTGATTCACAGTTGCCTTTCTATCGCTCGAACCAGTCTCCCATTCTCCTTTGACCTCTGGCATACCACAAGCATTTCATTCCGCCCACAGACAGCCGCTCACTGGATGTTTTTTTTCTTTTTCTACCATTCTCTGTAAACCCTAAGAGAGTTGTCTGAAAATCCCAGAGATCACAGTTTCTGAATACTCAACCTGCCCCTTCGTCACCAACAACCATGTCATGTACAAAGACACCAACCATATCACCTTTTCTCCCCAGGCATGATGATCATATTTTAATCTGCAGGAGCATTGCTGACCATGGCCTACATGCCTAAATGCACTGAGTGCCGCCATGTATTGGCTGATAGAGAAATAAAAGGACCAACATGTATGATCCAGCGGGTCGATGCGCGTTGTTCCCGCCATATTTCCGGCGAATCTGCCCTATTTATGACGCGCCGGGCGGCGCATACCTACACATGTAAAGTCCCCCGCCCTCGCCACGTATAGCGAGTGCAGGACATGGGCCGCCCATGCTGATCGCCGGTCACGCGGAAGTGCACTCATAAATGCGGAAAAAAAGTCCCCGCGCCTCCCAGTGTGTGGGTGCAGTGCGGACTTAGGCCCCGTGCGGGACCATGCCCGAGAAACTAGTTCCGATGCGAGAACAGGCTGAGCGGCGAGAAATCATTCCACATTCGGTGCGAGTATGAAGCAAAAAGTCGCTATTTCCTATTGATAAAGGGCGTTCTTCCATTTTTGTTGGTCTAAAATCCACCGGACGAGCGAAGTGAAGCAGGATCGGAACATGCGAGGAGCGGATCGGAAGATCCAACAGAATCTCGTCGCTCCGGCTCCGTGCAGCCGAGTGTTATATCCCCGAAAGATCGCCTTATAAAAGCGAAAACCAGTGTCAAAAAGATCTGGACTTACAAAATACACATATTAAAAAAAAAAAAACTTTTTCCCAGAAATCAACGAACGCAAACAATATCAAGAAATAGATATGGACAAATTGTGCCGGGAAATACAGTAATTTCAAATTCTGAAACCATCTCATTGGTCTGCCATAAACCATCCAATCAGAAAAGGACGACAATGTCCCATTCTAGCCATCGGAAGTAATTGACAATGCAGATAGGACGACAAGTCCCATTCTATCCTATGACGAGAATTGACCAATCAGAATAGAGCGACAAACCCCCATTCTAGCCTGAGGAAAAATTTGACCATCATAAATAAAGGCGGGACTTGTTCAAAAATACAGTAAAAAGCAACACGAGCATTGTGATGCATCGGGGCTCGGTCCAGTGCTTAGCCAATTCAGAGCGCCGAGCTACTTCTCAATCAGAGTGTGCTATGGGTAAAAGAAATTTGAGCGCGCTCTGTGAATGCAAATTCAAATATCAGCGAAATTTGGACCGAATGGGAGAGCGAGCGACCCTCCTAGGTTTTTCTAATGCGAATTCTTGAAATCAAACTGTATATGCCGAAATCACATATAACACTACACAATTTCTTGTCCCGAAGTGTAATATAAAAGGAATCAATATTTCTACGAAAAAAAAATATAAATCCCAAAATCATTTTATTTCTTAATTTCTGTTACCAGGATCAATAGTATGGTTGCAACGAAAAAAAAAAGAAATAAAACAAATTTTAGGTAATTAATATTTTTTTTCTGTTAGCCACATATTCGTATTCCTTTTATATACACATCGTACAACTTTGTGGTAGTGTTTATAATGTAATTTCGCACTTATACACGATTTGATTCAGATTGCATTACAAACCCATAGGAGCGTCGCACCACTCCCATTGGTCCAAATTACGGCGCTCTTTGAAATGTAGCCAATCACAGAGCGCCTTCAAATTTCATTTCCCCCTAGAACTCTATGGAGAACGTAAGCTCGCGCTCAGATATGGCTACGCTGGACGAGCCCCCGCAGCTTCAACCATCACGTTCCGATTCTGCCTTTAAACGTATTTTGAACTGTCCGCCATTGAATATGAATTGGTCAATTTTTCTCCATAGCTAAATGGGGCTTGTCGCTCCTATTCTGATGGTCAAATTCTCCTCATAGGATAGAATGAGCATTGTCGCTCCTATTCTGATTGGCAGGTTTCCGACAATGAGAAAGAGCCTTTAAACAATTTGAAGTTACTGTATTTTCCCGGCGATTCTCTCTATGGCAGCTTCACTATGTAGCTAGCCCCGTCTCGCGACAAAACAGATTGTTCGGGTTTTAACTGCGTTATTTTTATAACAATTGTTTCCTGCTCTTTATCGAGAATGGTTTACAACTTAAGAAAAGAGTATTTTTATTCATACTCCATGCCGCACGCCCGGACGCCGACATTGGTCATGCGACCCATCTCTCCAAGACTATAATGGAGGAAAGTAGCTTCGCCGCTCTGATTGGCTGGATAGCCAAGGGGCTCCCAGGCTAGCTCAGCAATCAGCTCTTTTCTGTCTTTTACTGTATTTTTGAATTATCCCCCGTGATTCTGATTGTCCCACACTTCTCCATCAGGATTATAAATGGGACTTTGTCGCTCCTAATCTGATTGGTCAATGCTCCTCCATAATAGTAATTGGACTTTGTCCGCTGTCCTATTCTGATTGGCGAGCTAGCACCCCCCTTGCTCAGCCAAATCAGCTCTTTTCCAGCCTTTTTACTGCATTTGAACTGTCCCGCCCATGATTTGATTGGTCAATTCGTCCCACATAGGTTTTAATGTCCACGGTTCGCTCTCGATTCTGAGTGGCCGGTTTTCTGCGACCAATGAGAATAGGTATTCAGAAAAATTTGAATACTGTTAATTCCCGCAATTTTTTTTTTTCCAATATCAATTTCTTATATAATGTGCCGTTCTAGATTTTGGAAGAATTTTTTTTTTTATTCATGTGTATTTGTACATTCCAGCTCTTTTCTGACACTGTTTTCCGCCTTATAAAGGCATTTTTCGGAATCACACTCCTGCAGCACGCGCGGAGCGCAGAGACCTTCTGTCGCGAGGATCTCTTCCGTCCCTTCCTCGCATTTCGATCCCTGCTTCACTTTGCCTCTTAGGATTTTAGACCAAAAAAAGAACCAGGTCTGCTTGTCGAGCTGCCAGAGCGCCGCAGTTTGCGACCCGCGCTGAACATGCCTCGACTATACGAGCTGCGCCGCTTCCCGCCCCGAACGCCTACGCCCCGCCCCCAACCGCGCCCACTGCCCGCCCACTCCCCGCCCCTTCATGCGACCGGCGCACCGAAATGCCGACACGCTGTCCGACACTGGGATTCGGCTGGAGGCGCAGTGTACCCAAAAACTGGCGTAAAGCCCCTTCAAACATTCGCCCTAAGTGTTAACAGTTTTTTTGACAGTGTACCTAATAAAGTGGCCGTGATGTATATAATATATATATAAAAATTATAATATATATTATATAATATAAATATATAAATATATATATATATATAATACAGGCAGTCCCCGACTTACATACGTCCCCTATTGCAAAGGGAGATTTACGTCCTATGATAACCAAGTACCAGCATGCCAACTGCACATGAATACAGAACTTAGGTTATATCTTCTGAAAAAAGGCACAGAAGCAAAACAAATGTAAAATCTGTGCCCTGCACAAACCCCAAAAACAAAATTTTTTTTTTGTGGGATTTAAATTTTAAAAAAATTCCCCTGCGATTTACATAAAATTTCAACTTAAGAACAATCTTCCTATTGTTTGAAACCCCGGGGACTGCCTGTATATATATCTACACACACAAATAAATAAATAATATAATAAATATATATTAATTAAATTTTTAATATTATTATATAACACCTACAACACAAATATATTTTATAAGTTAAAACCAAAATTTCCCCCTTTTAAAATAATAAAAGCCTTCTGCATGTTTTTTCCACTATCGACATAAAAATCAGAATTCCTTCCCCCCTTTTAAGGTAAATTGGAAACCAAAAATTTTTATATATTACACACACACTGTTGGGTTATTTAAAATTTCCCCTTAGAAAGAATGTGGGGGAGCTGCCAAAACGGTGTTTGCCTTCCCTGAGGTGGCTCGTAGCTTTCTATGAAAGGGCCCTTTTGGCGCAAGGGGGCTTTGTGGATACCCCATTTTTGTTTTATAGTCAGATCTAAAAATTTGTTATATATATGCACGTAGGTGTTGAGTGTATATCGGACATTTCTATTACCCCCTCTGTTGCAACACCCTTTTTTTAAAATTTAATTTTTTTTAAACCGTATTTTTAAATTTTATACCTCTCAAATTCCCCCAAATTTTTCTTTTAAATTTTATTTTATTTCCCACCATATAAAAAGTTTATGTGTGGGGTATATATACCCTGCTCCTTGGGCTCAACGGTGTGACGCCTTTGTAATTTGGGGTCCTCCCTTTTCTCAAGCATTTTTATTGACTTTTTATGTTTTTTTGGAACATGTACTTGTTATATAATATGAGGCAAAATAAATGAATTGAAATTTTGATGGAATTTTAGAGGTAAATTAAAAAGGGAAATAAAAATTTATTTTCGGTGTTACCAAATTTTTGTATGATTAAAAATTTATAATGATTAAAATTTTGTTCTCTTTAATTAAAATTTTAAAAATTTTAAATATCTCTATATAACAAAAAAAATAAAATTATAATTAATCAAATATATTTATTTAAAATTTTGTAATTTAGTTACAATCAATAAATTTAGAAAAAAAATTAAAAAAAATTAAAAAATTCTATAATAATCTTAATAGATTTGTACCCTGGGTTATAATTTACGTCAGATATAGAATTAAATAATAATTTACATGTAATTTTTTAATATAGAGAAAAAAAAAGAATTACTTTTTTATTCCAAATTTACGGGTATATTATAGACTGCTTAAAAAATATAGGAAACACTTAAACAACAAAAGGACCCAAGTCTCACACTTCTGTGAAAAAAAATTTTCAGTTATGTTTCAACATTTTGGGAATAAATATTTTAAGTTTTTTGCAAAATGGGACAGAAAAAGGTAAAGATAGGTTTAGCAAGACAACCCCAAAAAGGGAGGGTTTTGCAGGGGGGTGACCACAGACCATTTCTTGGTCTAAATCCTTTTTGGTTTTTTTTTTTTGGGACTTTTGCATTTTGTATTTTCTCACCCATAGGGGTACCTGGGCGGTTTACAACCCAAGAAGTTGCTCGGTAGTGCGCCATCCGGGATGGCACTCATGGAGCGTGGAAAAAAAGGTTAGCGTGTCTGTCAGCATATGTCAAGTGGGCAGATACCAGGAGACAAAGCAGGTAAAACAGGGGCCCTGGAGGGGGGGGAAAGGGGGCAACCCCCCCAGCAGCAGGAATGCAACCTCCCCCAGGAGGGCGTGCCGGCCTGCAAAATGACCCCCAGCACCCATCTATCATGTTCTCCCACAAACGTAAAAAATATAGAAACAGGACTCCATGGGAGGGTATGAGGGCCTAGGGTTAGTGTTGTGCTAACCCCCCAAAAATTTGCGGGAAATTTAGCATTTGCGGAGAACGCCAATTTTGTAGTTGATTTTGGCGCCCTTGCTTTTCACTGAGAGAGCAGGTTCACACTGGCCATTTAAAGACGTGACGGTCTGGAGATGCCAAAAGATTGTTCTGCTCCCCGAAAATCCACATGACTTATTTGGGCTTGGGTCAGTAATGGTGTGGGGAGACATTTCTTTGGGGGGGCTCAACCCCTCCATGTACTGCAAGGTACCGACTGCCATTAGGGAAGGAGAGTTTCCTCAGCCCCATTGTGAGACAATATGCGGGTCCAGGAGCCCTATTTCCCTTCTAAATGAGAAAAGGCTGGGCCCTATGTGGCTAAGTGTGTCTGAAGTTCCTGCAGTGAGGCATGATGTTGGGGATGCCTCCCCGTTCCCCACTGAATCCAATCGTTCCCCCCACCAACCCCACTTTGCACCACAGACTGTCCAGGAGCGACGAGGGTTTTATCCGGGTTTGGGAGGGACCCCTCAGGAGAACGCATGCCCCTCAGGAAGGAGGTCTATAGGCACATGGAGGCCACACACTCTACTGAATAAACCCCAAAAAACCACAAATGTAGTGGATATCACAACGCTATAATACCTCTAAGACCAAGCAAAATACAGAAACCAAACAGAAGAGGGATAACGGTGTAATCCATCCAAAAGGCTGTGTTTTTGGGTAAGAGTTTACAGGGTCAGGCTCCGGTCAGGACCTCCCTTTATCGGGGCGACTCTCCTGTTTTGTCACTTTGGTTAGGGTTTAATAGTCCCCTCTCCTTAGGGATTTATAGAGGTACATGTACTTTTGGTCCCTTTTCCCGTGTGTGTGCCTGTTTCGGGGGTCTTTCCTTGTGGTGTATACCCTTGAGGTCGTTGTGTATGTTTTTTTTTTACATATTTTAACATTAAAAGTTAAGTTTCACTGACTGTTTATCCCTCTTCTGTTTGGTTTCTGCACACAAAATTAGAGCCCCAATTTTCCCTTTTTTGAGGCATTTCCATGAAGTTGGTCAGCCAGAAATTTGATTTTCCACTTTGATTTTGAGCATCATTCTAGATCCATGGGATATTACTTCTGATTGTCATTGATCATGTTTATGTATTACTGATTTCAATGCATTCCACTATGTAATGAAGAAAGAATTGTAACTGTAATATTTCATTCACTGAGATCTAGGTTGTGGCATTTATTTTTTCTCTTTATTTTTTTTCAGCTGATAATGGGAAAGGGTGGAAATCTTTCCTGTAAAATTTAAATGGGGGGTCGTTTGTGTTGTTGCTAAAAAAACATTCAAATGGTTTTTCTCCCCTATGAGTTCGATGTGCGACATAGTTTATTTTCTGCATAAAACATTTTCCCCCATCGGTACAAAAAGGAACTTTTTTTCCGCCTTGTGAAGCCCCCTATGTTTTAACGTCGTTTGAGTGCAAAAATTTTCCCGCCTGGGCAGGTAAAGGCCGCTCGCCCGTGTGAGTCCTGTGATGATCGGCCAATCTAGATTTCTGTGAAAAGCGTTTCCCGCAGATCAAGCACTGCACATCCCTGGTGTGAACCCTTCTGTGTTGACCCAGCTGTGTTTTCTTTTTAAAACGTTTACCACATTCTGGGCACGAAAACGGCTTTTTATCCAAGTGAAGCCACTGGTGCAAAATGAGTGGGTTCTTCGTGAAATTTTTTCGCACTTAAGCAAAAAAATCTCTATCCAGGGGTGAACAAGCTCGTGAGCGATGAGCTGTGACTGAAACTTAAAACATTTACCGCACTCCGAACAAGACAACGGCCCCTGTTCAGGCTGGTCGGAGCCGTTCTTTTCGTGGTATCCAAGTCATTTGAAGGGTGTTCTATGACATCATCTTCTATTACCACTTCTATTTCATGATTGGGAGTCAAAACTGGAAGTTCACCTGTTTAGAATAAAAAAAAGTTTGAAGTTCTAGGCTGATTTTTGGACAGAAAAAACAGCTTGCGGATATTCCTAGCATGCAGTGATACTACTTCTTGTGGTGTACGACGTGTATGATCGGTCATGCACACACAGAGCCTCATTTATGAAACAGCAATAAGACTGTCCTTGTTGCCCACAGGAACCAATCAGAGCTCAGTTTTCATTTCAAAGGGTACGTCCAGACGACGGTTTTTCATTACTCAAAGTGTCCGCAAGAAAAAAAGCGTTGTTTCCTCATCTGAAATTCCACGCTTGCAAGCGCTGAATCCCGACGAGGAAACTATACTGTCAGAGGCCCTTTTTCTGCCTCCTAAACTTAAAGGGGTTTTGCCAAGAAGTGAGTTCCTTACCTAACAGGTGATTACTCCCCTCTTGGGCTTTAAAAGGGGAGTTGTTTCTGTGTTTTAAAAAAAACAAGTTCCTCCTCTGTGATGTCACGCTCCACTCCCATGCACGCTCCTGTTTAGTCTCTGTACTTGAGCAAACTTTTCTTTGGTTTAACCCAAGGGATAACTTTTTTAAAATGCAAAGTTTCTCCTTTATCTGCTCAAAGAAAAATAAGCTTTGAGCAGGCGCGCTTTCATTTGTTCATGAACTGCTGCAGAGAGGGGGGGTAGGGGGGGGGGCTGAGCAGGGGCTCTGCATTTTTACCAGATAATTATTTTACAACCAGTGGATTTCTATCAAAAGGCACGGGGATTTTTTTCTCCCCATCCCTTCAAACTCATTCATTTTCCCCTCCATCAGATAAAAAAGTGCAAACAACGCAAGCTTTGGCCTGTCAGCCCGGGTCTTGTCTAATTTAAATGTCAAAAAAACAAGGGATTTAGTCAGGCTGTACCCTTCAAGGTTACTCTTTGTAATAATATATTTAGAAAAGTGATTAAATACCCATTTTGGGGATCCCACGTAAAACTTACTTTGGGAAAAAATTTACATCGTGGCAAACATTACATCGTGGCAAAACCCCTTTAAGTATTGTCGGTGTGTAAAACACCCAAACAACTGAAATATCAATTCTTTGTAGGCGCTTACAGTACATGCCATTGTTTAGACGAAGGTGCCTAAACAATGGTGCTGATTTTACATAGGGTACAATGGAGGTTGATATATCGTCAGGTTGGATGCCGATTCTGATGGAATCTCCCCTTTAAGCTATACTTCTGCTGCTCAGAATCCAGTTATGGTTGTCTACAGCCACCAGTAACTTAAAATGGTATTTTTTTTTTTGCAAAATGGGGAATGCTCGGTGTGATTGAAAAACGCCCAAAAGAATTGTTTTCTTTTGCTCACACTAATTTTTTGGGTGAATCACGTACGGGTCCCCTGATTACGACACCCCAATCTGTGTCCCAAAACATTTGCTATACACAGAAACGTCGATGGCTTCTCCACCATGTGAAGGCGCTGGGGGTCTGGTTAAAGGGTTTTTCAAACAAAGATTAGCTTTAACAAGTAGGGACAAGGTTTTGGAGACTTTTTTCCCAAAATCTTATTTTTTTTCTTTTACCTTATATGAGATAAGAGATTTAAGCTGCTTAAGTGAACACGGTTTTTCGGTTACCCCCCAATCTTTTTTTCCTGTAAACAGGGAGCAGGAAGGATGTACCATGGAAAAGGCTCACCCAAGCAACTAACTACCCTTAAGGGTATGTCCACACGTGTATTTGGGGGCGTGTACAGTACGCGCCGCAATTCATCGTGTGTTTGGGGGAGCTCTCGCAATACGGCATCCCACTGCGCGTATGGCAAATTAGGGTGAATCTGCCCCAGTCATTACGGAAAATCCCTTTTCCTCATGAGAACTATGGATTCCATCCCCTATACGCGCCGTGGCTAATGTGTCTTGGGGCCGGCGATATATCGCACCCCCCCCCCCCCCCGCGGCGTTTTTGCGGGATGAAATTCGCCCCGCAATTATAAAGAAAAAGCCTGGAACTCGGCCTAAAAAATTTTTTGCTTTTGTTTAAAAAAACAATTTGTTTTCACTCCTCAGAACACTTGTAGCTTTGTTTACTAAAGATCAAATCTCCTGCACTTACATCTTTGTAATGCCTTAGCTAGTTATAGAGATAGATATGTCATTCAATGATATAGCACCACCCACAGTCTGAGAAAGCAGAGCGAGTGTATAACTGCCTGTCGCTGAAACAGCGAGATGAGAAAATCCCTTTAATGTTATTTTATGTGCAAAACTTTTGGCACAATGATGGCAAACAAATCCCCGCTCCTCTTATGAATTAAAATTAAAATTTTCGTGAAAATATTTCCCGACATCGATCACGCCCTCTCTTTTTTTAGAAATCGTAGTGTAAACAAAGCTGGGATTTGTTCTGAAAACTTTTACGCATCTGACATGAAAACAGTGTTCCTCTGTGTGAACGATAATTATGTGCGCGCGTCGATGAAATTTAGAAAAAACCCTTTTTCTGCACAAGACAAGGGCCCCCTTTCTCTGCCATGCCCTCACCACGTCTGTGCCGGCCCGGGGGTAAAAATTTGGGTTCCCCGTAGATAAGGTCAGACAAAACGTAGTCCCTCTGGTTGGAGACTTCAAGTTAAGGAGTCAAAATATTTAAAGGCTCTGCTAAAGTCATTGGGTTCAATTGGGGTAAAAAAAAGGTTGTTCAGTTGGAATAAAATATTTAAAGGGGGTATTCTAACCCCAAAAAAAAATGATTACCCTTTAAACATGTAAATGAAGATTATTACCAGCTACATTGCTGTTTTGATTTAGTTTTATTTTATTTCAGAGTTAGAGCAGTTTTTATCTCTTGATTGCTTAAAGGTTTGCTAATTTACTGACACGTCTTCTGACTCCAAGAGGCCTTTCTTGCTGTGTCTTGTGCGGGTTATGCTTAAAACATGTATACATGTGTTGTATTCCAATAGCTAAAGTTTTGTTTATAAGAAAATACCAACGCTTTCCTCCTTATAAAGAACATACAGATATCCATTTGAGGCGATTGATTTGCAGATTGAGGCATCATGATGGCCGCGATTCCATGTATATTTCCTGCCAACAAGCGACTGAGGTTTCGACTACATGTCCAAGAGCACTGACTGATAAAACCAGAAAATTCATCTATCTGGCAACTACTTTGAAACCAATAGAGAAACTTTAGTCAACCCATCCCTATTGGACTGTCCACTGGCGCATGGCCAGCCCCCTTTTTCTACTAGTATAAATCATGTGTACCACTGCATTAAAATATAGGTGTGCATGGATAAGATTGGTCCAGAACATCGTGTGTGACTATTTCTTTCATTTGCCGGGCCGTGCACTGAGACAGTGATTTGGAGTTCCGGTGTGGGAACAGGTGATCCATTGTCGCTTTATGGACCTGACAAATATTGGCACCCTAGATGGGACGTGACTTAGGCAGATCCCAGACCCGCAGACCCGACGAACGGACTGCGAGTGAAAACTCCGGGCGCATCAAATCTGAGGACTGTAGCATCACGAGTCACGGTAAGTTGATACATATTTTATGATTCTACTGCCGTTGCCATTTTCATGTTGTCTGGTTAGTAATTTGTTGTCCGGTTGATCTGTGCGGTGGTCATAATAAAAGTGACTGTCATAGTAAAAGGATTTTTCTCTGTTAATGTCAACGTCCAAACATTTGTGAAAGTGACGGCTGGTTTTAATACGGCTGAGTCCTTTTGGAAGTACTGAGCCTGTCCCCAGGTATGGTTCGTGTAGCATTTGCTAAATATAGCCCTGGCAGTCTTAAGGGAGTAGTGGGCCCTTTTTTCTGTGTTACTAAAAGGAAAGGCTAGGTCGATTAAGTCGCCGGGCCCGGAATTAGAAGTTAATCTAATGGGGGAAAATTTTGGGAGGTTGGTGAATAGGGGGGTACAGCCCTCCAGTAGGTAATTTACGGGAAAAGCGGTAAAACGGCATTTTTTTGGGTAGGTTAGGGTTTTATTTTTTTGTGTGTTCGAGCTGGAGGTGTGACCGGGACTGGGGGCACACTTTGTGTAGTATTTACCAGGAAAAAAAGGAAAGAGGAAGGGTATCTTTATGTTTAAATGTTTAAAAGGTAGTTACCCGCGGTGAGATGCCCGGGAAAAAATTGTGGAAAAAAGGGAAAAAAATTGTAAATATGCTAGGAAGATTAAAAAATTGTGGGATTGTTTTGAGAGGGGCGGCTCCCGCCCTCAAAGTGGCAGGAATTTATGAAGAGATCGAGGGGGTTGTTGACAAGGGATGGTTAGACTGGCCAGGCTCATTTTTAGAGTTGCAAGGGGACGCAGAAAGAAAATTATGTTTAGTTTAGGGGGGCTGGGGTTTGAGAGCGTGAAAAAATTGTAAGGGTTCATGAAAAGTCCCGATGAGAGTTGTGATTTAAGGGGCCGTGCCTGCGCACCCCCTATAAGGCGCCCTAATGGTCCCGGGAAGGGTGGACCCGTGATGTATGTGGAGAACAAAATTGGATGGGTGGAAACTTTTAGGTCGTGGTGCTGCCCGAAAAAGCCCCCGGGGCGACGCCCGAAACCCATGTCCCGGCCCCCCATATCCTTTAGTCATCCCCCGGGGCGTCTACGGGGTCCACCGCCCCCCCCGAGATGATCAGGGACGGCCTCAACGCCCGTGGCACCGCTCCAGGGAAAAAACCCCCCCCAACCCCCGGGCCCCAGTGTTCGTCCTTGGATCAGAAGAGGATGAGAGCCCGCTTTTCCCGGCCAACTCAGCCCGGGGGGGAAAAAAGGCGCCCGGACTAAACCCTTGGGTGGGGGGGGATT
>JAODAL010057567.1:0-22603 GCA_025379985.1 Phyllomedusa bahiana
TAAACGTGTATATGGGGTAAATGTAGGGGTTTAAAAAATTGTCTAGTCTAAGTTTACATTGTCTCTAAGTATTAGACAGTATTGATAAATCTGCCCCAATGGTTCTCATCTATCAAAACTGTCTTAACAGTAAGGCCCTGTTCACACAACTGATTTGGGCGCCGATTTGGCTGCGGGTTCCGACACTGTTTCCGCGCCCAAATCACGCCCTGTTTATTAACAGGTTTCCTATGGGAAACCGTTTTAATAAACACACGCCGTGTTTTGGGGGGCCGCAGCCTTCCGGTTTGAAGACTCCCCTGCAATTCGACAGGGATTCTCAAGCGCGCCGGGGGGTGCAGGCTGTGCCGCGACCCGCCGGGGTTGGGGCCCCCTGCCTATTAATTTGCAGGGGGAAAAACCCCTCGCAACGCGCACCCGCCCCGCCCGCCCGAAAACCCAATCGGGAAGCGAGTTTAGGGCGGGGGCGGACGGTTTTTGGCCGGGGGCCAAAAACCCTCCGTGTGAAAGAGGCCTAAGACCGTACTTGTTGCTATGGGCAATCAGAGTTCCGTTTTCATTTTTCCAGAGCGGTATAAAAAGTGAAAGCTGAGCTCTGGTTGCTATGGGCAACAAAGTCAGTCTTAGGGTATGGTCACACGGCTGGTTTTGACACTGTTTTCGGAGTGTTTTCTCGCCTAAAATAGAGTTTAAAAAAAAGCCTCCAAAATGCCCCCAGTTCATTTTCACTAATTCCTATGTAAAACAGTGTTGTGGTTCACACATGACAAGGTTTTTCCACATGTTTCAGGTGCTTCTTTAGATGCTGTTTTGGATGCTGAAAAAGAAGCGTCATGTCAATTATTGAAACGTTTTCAGTGATAAAAATTCCCATAGGAATCAATGGAAAGTTTCAAAACCTCGATGCGTTTTTAAATGTTTTTTTTTTGATTGCTTGCGGGGGTGTTTGTCCGGTTTTTAAATTTTTGATGGTGTTTCAGACAGAAAACAGTATTGAAAAAACTCATTTAAAACCTGATCAAAATCTCATCTGAAACAGTGCTGCAAAACCTCGTCAGAAACCACAAGAAGAAAACCTGATCGATACCTCATCTGAAAAGGCGCTTTTGAAGCGTTTATTTCAGACGAGGTTTTGACGCTGATTCGGACGCTGAAAATTCAACATCTCAGCCGTGTGAACATAACCTTATTGTGAGACATCTTTATAAAATAAACCCCCAATGTAAATGTACATGTAAATCTAAAGGTACAATGAAGATGCTACCACTGAATAATCTAATTTGTTCCACAAAATGGAAAAAAAAAACTGCAGGAAAATAAAAAAAAGTAAAATCTTGGCTCCCGAAATCCAATGTTAAAAAAAGAAGAGCTCTCTTTATAACTTTATAAAGGGAAAAAAAACCAAACAAACAAAAACCCCCAATGAAAAGGGGATATTAGGGCTTAAAAGTTGTCTAGTTCCCATTTTTAAAAAGCAAAAAAAGCACTTTTAATGTCAATTAAAATTTAAAGATAAAGCAGCCGGAAATTTAATAAATTTTTTTTTAAATCCATAAAATCCTCTCGCAATTTTATGCTATGGGAATTTGACTTTCCCTTTATTTGACACAAAACCCTACAGTAAAGAAGAAAGGACTGGGGGTTTATTTCTAATAAAAAACGTTGGCGTTCCTCTGTATTTAAATTGTGTAAAGGGGAGTGCGTAACTAAATTTTTCATTTTTATTCTGAAGTATTAACATAATTTTCCCTTTTTTTATTTAAAAAAATTTCAAATTAACAAAAAAAATAAAACCTTCCCCTTGTTTTCAGATGTACTTGTTCAAAAGGGGGTTGAACAGCAACCTAAACCGCCAGCACCATAGACTGGAGTCCCGATACACACACTCGGAGGTCTTACAAAGGGGAAAAGTATCATTTGATTTTTTCTTGCAATCCCTGTGTTTTGGCCCATTCACCACGGCTTATTCAAGCCGTAATTGGGGGCGGGTTTTTGCCCGCAATTTCGGGGTTTTAAAGCAGGCGGGGGCCCCAGCTCCCCCGGCCCCCCTAGACATTTTATTATTCACGCATGTACAAAACCCGTAAATAATGTCATGTCCTTTCTCCCGCCCCGCGTATTCGCCGAAACCCTTCTCTGAGAACTATGGATTAACCAAATACGGGGGAATCCTCCAAAATAACCATGTGAACGGCCCCTTTACGGATACTGGCATCCCCCACTTTCACCGTTCCACTTCATCGTCCCCCCAGTTACAAAAGGGCATCTGGGATGTATTCCAAAGTTCCACAGCGTTATAGCTGTGGGCACAAGTTCAAGCAGCCACAACAACACAGAGTAAATCTTTTTAACAGGGGGGACAGACAAACAAAACAAATTAAAAAAAACCCTTCCATGCACGATCCAAATCTATCACTTTTGTGCTGGAATTCCATTTAAATCTACCTGTTCCAACTTACATACAAATTCAACATAAGAACAAACCTACAGTCCCTATCCCGTTTGTAACCAGGGGACTGCCTGTATTACGTAGTAAAAATTCAACCTATTTTTCCAGAGGATGGCAGAAATCCCTTTATTAAGTAGTTACCAATACTGTGGCAACTGTTGATACCAAGTATGTGTATGGTAATCTTAGTTCATATAGTGAAAATGTAGATTTCATATACAGAACATTGGGTTCTATGGAGCATTCACACCACTTTGATGCTATTGAAATCAATTGGCAGCGCCGAAGAGGTTAAAATCCTTTTTTCTGGAAAAACGGGGAGCGATCGAGGCTACCATTTTATTTTTCCCACATGTAATATTGGGTAAAAACCAAAGATCACAGCAAGGTCCTTTCCCCTGCAATATTTGCAGTCTGCTAATAAAAACATTTTTTTTTAATTGACTGTTGATAAGGTTGGCAAAGATCTATATATTTTGCTGCAGATTACTTAAAAGGGTTGTCCAGGGGTGCAAAATGAATCTTCAATGGGCCAAGGGGTTGTCTCACTACAAGGATTGCTTTTTGTGCTAAAGATCTTGCAAAAACAAGTCACTTTGCAATATGTATCCATTAACAGTGTCCTACCTATTCCTAGATATCCCCCCTTGTAGGGGGCTGCATCAGCTCCTCAGGTCGCTATACAACGACCTGTTCATTTTCTCACATAAGCTCCCACACGGGTTGTTATAGCTACAGACCTTTCTTCTACTGCAGCCTAGTAGAAGCCAGTAAACACGCCCCTGAACTCAAAGTGAAACCAAGGAAACAGGACTGAGGTAAGATGAATCAATGTAGTGAGACAACCCCTTTAACTACTTTTGTCTACTGCAGCTCTGAAGCTCTCAGTGGACCTGCTGCTCTTCAATTCTAGATTCCCATCCCGACATACAGTAGAGGGTCACGCTCTATTTACTTACAGTGGGGCACAGGCCTTTCCTGTGTGTTGGGACAAGAACCCAGAAGCGAAGAGAACCAGATCGCTGGGAGTCCCAGAGTGGCATCAGCAGGAGAAATTTGGTTAAGTACATCATGACTTTTTTTAATTTTTTTTTTAACCCCACTCTGGCTCAAATTAAGGTTAATTTTTCAGTACTAGACATCCCCTTTAGGCTATGTTCACACGGCTTAACTGCGGGGCGTAATTACGCCCCGCAATTACGCCGGGCGGGAGCGGGGGGCCGGCACTTCGCCGGCCCATAAACAATCATTACTAGCGGCGCGTATACGCCGCTAGAAAGTGACATGTCCATTATCTCCCCCCCTCGGCGTATTCGCCGAGCAGGGAGAGGAGACGTAATCCATAGTTCTCTATGAGAACTGTGAATTACCGTAATGAATGGGCCGTTTTCAGCCCGTAATTTGTGCACTTCGGCGCGTAATTATGGACCGAAATACGGCCCATTTTAAGCCGTGTGAACATGGCCTTAATGTGCAGCAAGTCTAGATAGACTGTTTGCTTGTAACATAGTTTACGCCATAATATAACATTACACTGTTCTTCCTTATTGAAGCATAATAATTTGGAACTAACAGGAAGACAAAAGACAGTCTTTGCCATTCTATTGATGTGTCCTTGTTATGTTGCAGGTGACTCCATGCCACTGTTCTCTAACTGGCGCTTAAAGGTGATGGAACACAACCGAGCAGAGCCTCTAACCTTCCCACCCTCAGGAGGTTGCTGGTCACCCCTTGTGGATTATTTACCAGAAACGACATCTCCCGGCACATCACTGCACAGGTGCTGCTCTCAGTTATATTTTTCAGATTTTTTTTTATATCCTTGTTAATTGTGTGTAGATTATATCCCATTGTGAAATCTCAATCTGAAACAAGTCTTTATTTAACTGGTTAACCTCCCGTAGGTGCAACATAGCGGTGATCCTTCTGACAGATCTGATCACTGATCATAGTGTGAAGGTAGAGTGGGGCGGCTACCTGCATCTCTTGCTACATGCCATCTTTATAGGTAAGTGGTTGTTCTTCATCTATGTGAAATGATGGCCTTTACACTAATTGTACTGGTTTAGTATTGTAATCGGTTGGCTACAAGAAAATATCATGTATAGTTTTGTTTTAACATTTTGGTTGATTTTCGTGGTTTTAGGGAGCCGAAGGTGAACCTAACCTTCAATTACAGAGATTGCTATTCCATTAAAGGGGTTGTCTCGCTACAAAGAATAGCTTTCAAATTGTAGGGAACACAAAATAAAGACATTTTCTAAATATATTGCTTTGTTCATCTGTTTTCCTTAAGGAGAATACAAGTGAATTTAATGACCTCCCCTGGCTATTTCAGTTCCCTCAGTAACCAACCTGAAAAACAATTCTCCCCCCTGGCTGTTTGTTCTATGTGATAAGCAGTGAGTGATGTAACACACAGGTCTCAGCAGCCTCTGTGCTGCTGGGCATAAAAAGCTTTGATTTATCTCAAAAAAACCCACACTGTAATTAGGGCTTTTGTTTGAGGGATCAGATAAAAAGTCCTATTAGTAGTTTCAGAAGCTTCAGAGCTAATCTGATCTAATTAGCAACTGAAAGCACAGAGCTGGATACACCAAGGAGCTGTATGCAAATCACAGTCAGCCTGAACCAGGAAGTGACAGAGTATTTCATTCATGCAGCCTATGAAACTCTGTAGGGAGACAACTCCTTTAAATAATATACTCGTTAGTAGTGCTGAGGTTCGGTGGCCTGACCCAAACTTTTGCTGATATTTCATAAGAAAATCCTACAATTAATCACCAACATTTTCAAAACCAGGAAAAAGAGAGTGTGTCTGATCTTATTTTTGATGATCACTGGCAAAATTCGAGTCAGGCCAAACCAACTCAAACCAAAGCTTCATAGTCCATTAGGAAGGGAGGCAATTTATACAGTCATGGCCAAAAGTTTTGAGAATGATACAAATGTTAATTTTTACAAAGTCTACTGCATCAGGTTTTATAATGGCAATTTGCATATACTCCAGAATGTTAAAAAGGGGATCAGCTTAAAAGCAATTAATTGCAAAGTCAATAGTTGCTAGAAAATGAACTTTTTTCCCCCAAAACACATTTCAACTTCATTGCAAAAGGCCTGCCTTAAAAGGGCCAGCTAACATTGTTTCAGTATTGCTCCATTAACACAAGTGTGAGGGGTTGATGAGGACAGGGCTGGAGATCAATCTGTCATGATTAAGTAAGAATCACACCACTGGGCACTTTAAAAGGAGGCTGGTGCTTTGGGAATCATTTTTTCTCTTCTGTTTTAAACCCTGGTTATCTCTAAAGAAACACGTGCATCATCATGCACTGCACAAAACTGGGCCCAACAGGGAAGAGTAAACGCAGCTAGAAAGATTGCACCTCATCAACAATCTAAACGCATCATCAAGGAATTCAAGGAGAGAGGTTCCATTGTGCCAAAAAGGCTCCAGGCGCCCAAGAAAGACCAGCAAGCGCCAGACTGTCTCTTAAGGGTTTCAGCTTCGGAATCAGGCTACCAGCAGTGCAGAAGCTTGCTCAGAATGGCAAGTAGGTAGGGGTGAGTGCATCTGCACGCACTGTGAGGCGGAGACTCATTGGGGCAAGGCCTGGTGTCAAGGAGGGCAGCAAAGAAGCCACTTCTCTCAGAAAAAACATCAGGACAGACTGATATTCTGCCAAAGGTACAAGGAGTGGACTGCGATGGGCTGGGGGAAAGTCATTTTCTATGATGAATCCCCTTTTTCCGAATGTTTGGAACAATCTGGAAAACAGCTTGTTCGGAGAAGACAAGTGAGCGATACCACCATCCTTTTCTCATGCCAACTGTTTAAGCATCCAAAACCATTCATGTGTGGGGTTTGCTTCTCAGTCAAGGGGAAACGGCCTCTCTAACATCTTGCCTAAAAACACATCCATGAATTGAAGAATGGTACCAGAATGTCCTCCAAGAGCAACTTCTCCCAACCGTCCAAGACATTTGGTGATCAACAAAAGCCTTTTTCCAGCATGATGGAACACCTTGCCATAAAGCAAAGGTGAAACTAAATGGCTCAGGGAACAAAACATAAAAGATTTTGGTCCATGGCCTGGGAAAACCCCCCAATCTTAATCCCATTGAGAACTTGTGGTCAGTCATCAAAGACGGTGGACAAACAAAAACCAACAAATTGTGACAAAATGCAAGCATTGATTGTGCAAGAATGGACTGCTATCATCAGGATTTGGTCCAGAAGTTGATTGAGAGCATGCCAGGGAGAATTGCAGAGGTCCTGAAGAAGAAGGGTTAACACTGCAAATATTGACTTGCTGCATTAACTCATTCTAACTGTCAATAAAAGCTTTTGTTAATCATAATATGATTGCACTTGTATTTCTGTATGTGATAAAAACATCTGACAAACACACATAAAAAACAGAGGGCAACAGATCATGTGAAAATATAAGATTTGTGTCATTCTCAAAACTTTTGGCCATGACTGTAGCTGCCTGTGTTTTCCAGCTCCATGTGTAGACTAATACGGGCGTTTGTATACTGCGTCCTGTATAAAATATTAAAGCATTGAGGGGGAATTAGATTCACTGTGGCTCCCTGCATTAATTTAGCTCAGAAAGAGGGATATCCTGTATATTTAACTCTTTGATATGGAGAAGTGTAAGGCAATGTTCATATGGCTTAAAATGGGACGTATTTCAGTCCGTAATTTCGCGCTGTACTGCGCGAATTACGGCTGGAACACGTTCCAGTCATTACGGTAATCCACAGTTCTCATAGAGAACTATGTATTACGTCTCCTCTCCCCACTCGGCGAATCCGCCGCGGGGGGAGATAAGTGACATGTCATTTACTAGCGGCGTATATGCGCTGCTAGTAATGATAGTCTATACGCCCCCGTCCACATGGCGTAATTGCGCCCCGCAAATAAGCCGTGTGAACATAGCCTTATTCACCCTGGCACTTGAAGGGCAACCTATAATTATTGTTGCTAATTACTTATGTGTTATTTTATCATTTTTTAGGGTTCGACCACTACCACCCTGAAGTGTATGAACATTGTAAGCGTCTGCTTTTACATCTGTTGATTGTGGTGGGATCTAATAGCAGCGTGCAGAGTGTGGCATCTATTCTCCTCAAAGGGGGAAAAGTAACGAACCTCGGTACTGATGTCAAACCCAATCACATCAGAATTTTCCTTCACAGGAAGAGCCACTTCCCAAAGCATTAGGAAAATTAAGTGAACAATTTCAGTAACTTTTCAGCTACCTGAGACTTTTTTTCTCGCCAATAATTCATTGGGGGGACACGCACCTTGGGTATAGGCCTTGCCTTCGGAGCGGACACGGGCGGATCAAACTGTTTAGCCTCGCCCCCCGAGGGCCTATTCCCTCCGCTGACGCCGGGGCTGATCAGCTTTTCGCCAGTGTCTGTAGGAGGAAACGATGCCGCAGCTCGCAGATTTTTGTTTTTTTCTTTCCTTTGCGGGAAAGGGTGATTGAGCCCCCGCTCTCCCTGGAGAAGGGATTGAGCGAAATCGCCTCACCGGGAGGAAGGTGATTGGCACCCGCTCTCCCTGGAGGTGATTAGCACCGCTCCACCGGGAGGAAGGTGATTGACGCCCGGGCCCCCCACCTGGGGGAAAGGTGATTTGACGCCCGCCCACCGGGAGGAAGGTTTTTTGAGGCCCGGCTCTCACCTGGAGGAAGGTTTTGAGCCCCGGCCTCCACCTGAGGAAGGTTTTGAGCGCCCGGTTTCTCACCGGAAAGGTGATTTAGCGAAACGGCTCCACCGGGGGGAAAGGTGATTGAGCGCAACGGTTTTCTCAAACCTTTGGAAGGGTGATTGACCCAGGGGCTCTCACCTTTTGGGAAAGGGGTGTTTGACCCCACGGCTCTCACCGTTGAAGGTATTGAGCGCAAGCCCTCCCCTGGAGGAAGGTGTTTGAGCGCACGCTCTCACCTGGAGGAAGGTGATTGAGCGGAAAAGGCTCTCACCTATCAGGGGGGCCGTCAACCGTAACTTACCGTGACGCTCCCCCGCCAAAGGGCGTCAAAACCCATCAAGTTCTTTAGCTGGCGGTCTTCCCCCCCGGCCGCTCACCCCTCCCCCCCTCCCGCCTCCGCGGCCTTTTATGGATTACGGTAACCTCACCATTGTGTGTTATGGTACCGAAGGGTGATCCCCGCAACGCCCGAAGACATGGGATTGGGGGTACCCCCGACCTCCCCCCTTTTGGGGGGTGGCGGGATTTCTTCCTTTAAAAACGTTTTGGGTGGCCGCAGGAATTCCTTTTTCCTGCGCCTCCCAGCTTTGCCCTTTTTCCCCAGGTTTTGGGGGGGCACCCAGGCAGGTCGTGCCCGGCACGGGGCACGGACATTCACCCCTGCGGCACTGGCCGTTTACGGGTTTTGGCCCCACGCCGTTTTTCTCTCCCGGGCGCGGGGGGGGGCTATTTCCCCCCCATACTATAGCGCCCTAAGGTTGCCGCGCGGCACTGCCGTTGGGCACCATGCATCCCGGCGTTCGACCCGCCGGGGAACCCCCCCGCGTCTTGTGGTCGGGCGCTGCTGCTGGTGGTGAGATGGGTCATCAGGGCGCAGAACCCTTACCACCCCGCCTTTCCCGGGTGCCGCTCCGGGGCGCGGTTCAAATTTAGCCCCCGCTTCGGGAGCTTAGACCGCGCCTGGGGCCGAAACAAGGTCCCCCTCTCACGGCCCGGGGCCCCCAAGCGGGGTCCGGGCCCCCCTCCCTGGAGGGGGGCAGGACCCTCCACACCCCGGCCTGGTTGGGGGCGGAGCCTAAACGCCGTTTTGCGCGTTCGGCTCCTGGCTTTCCGACTTGCTGAGGGAACACAGCGTCTTGGGAATGGAAGTTAACCCCCTGTGGGCCATCCTCCCTGCCCCCCCCGCGTTTTTTGAAAAGCCATCCCTTTTTCGGGGCAAAGGGTTTTTTTAAAGCGCCCCCCCGTCCCAAAACAGTGGCACTTTTTCGTCGCCCCCTTTTTGCCACAGGACAGTGTTTGGCTACCCCGTGCCTTTTTGGGCCCTTGCGCTGCCGCTCCCATCCACTGGGACCCGTCCCCGTCGGGGCTCGGGGGTCCCATAATGGCCCGGGACCCCGCTCACTAGCAGTGGCCACTCGTACAGAGTACCCCGGGTTTTCGGTTTTGGCCATGGGGCACATCCCGCCCTTTGCCCACCCTCGCACCCCCCAGGGTCCACCCCGCGCAGCCCGAAAGGAGTGTTGGCGGGGAGTTCCTCCTGCCTCTTATCACCCGAGCTCTCTCCCACAGACGGGGGTGGGAGATAGAAGCCCCAAACCCCGGATTCGGGACTCCTCGATTCTACTCTAGCCAGACAAGAGATGATGTTTTGGGGCAGCAGCGCCAGGCCTGATACGGCCTCTTGGGGGAGACCCCCTGTCCCGGGCCGGGCCCAACAGGGTTGATGAGGGCGGCAGCAGCGGTCCAACCCTTCGGGGCTATTGGGGACAGTGTGAAAGCCCAGCCTTGATCGGCCCCTTCTGGAGACCCCCTGTCTCTGCCTTTTTTCCAGACAGGGTTGATGTGGGCCAGGGGGTCCGCCCATACCGGGAAGCTCCGGGGCCCTAAATAGGCCTCTTTGGAGGTTCCCCTGTCTCTGGGCTCTGGGCGACAGGGTTAAATAGATGACGCTGTTCAAGCCCTTACAGAGCGTCAAGACTCCCTTCATTTTAAGGGTGAGGATGTCTCAGCCTCCCAGGAGGAGGTCTCATTTAAGGGGCCGCAGGCGACAGCCTTTTGTGTTCCCTGCACCCTGAAATTGAGAACTGTTTTCCAGGAAGTGGAAACATCCGGGCAGCGTTTGTTTCCTACCAGACGACTTAAGTCTCTTCGCCCTTTTCCCAAGGATCAGGGTCATAGTGGCGGGGGTTCCCACTGGGGACACCCCATCACCCGCTCAATATCTATGGCCCCCGCCCTCGGACGCGGGGGTCCTTGGTGACGGCACAGAGGGGGCCCTCACGGGTTTTGTAAGTCCGCCTTGGGGGCAGCCAGGGCACCCTGCACCTTCGTTTTTCCTCTTTTTTTTTTTCTCCGCAGTTCAGCTTCATGGTCTGGCCGTACAGCGCACAGCGGTTTTTGGGCTGGAAGCTTCCCGGGGAGTTTGTGGAACCCGTTTCCCATTCTCGAGATTTCGGGGCCCCAGTAAGTTCTCGCTGGTGTCAACCCGTAGGGCTAGAGCGTCGCCAATTTGCAAGGCCATTTTCGCCTTTTTTCCCCTCAGCTAAAATTTTTTTGGGGGGGGTTGCAGCCGCCAAGGAGTTTTTGGGTTTTGCGCTTCCGCTCGCCTCGGAAGGGGTTTTTCGGGGAAGCCACAAGGGCCCGATATGCCCCCCCCACGGCCACCGGTCAGCGGCTTTCACGTGACTGTCCCAGAACCGCAAGCGCCTTTTGCCCAACTAGCCTTGGGGCGAAACCACCCCCCAAACCGATTTTTCTTTTTTGGAGGGGGGGCTTTCCTCCAGTTACAGGGATTGGCAGGTTCAGGTCAGTGGTACCTGGTTTTGCGGGGCACCACTTTAGGACTCACTTTGTTTTGGGTTCCCCCCGCACGGTTTTCAGCTTTCCTCCCCCCTGCTCTTGCTCGGGGCGTCGGTTTCCCTCTGGGAATCTGCACTCTCCCCCGGCAGGAGGGGGTTATGCCGTGCTCCATCTGACAAGGGCTTATTTAGAACCCTTTTCTTTCCCCCCCAAGGGGGCTTCTCAGGGCCTTGTCGGCCTTTAAAGAGTCACCGGGATGGTATGGGCCCGGTTTCCCTGGGGTCCTCTGGGGCATGGTAGCCTCTCAACGAGAGAGTTTTTTTTCAGCCCTAGGGGCATCAGTTGTTTTTTGTCCCCCATGTCCCAGGTCACAAAGTCCCCTGTATTCCAAAGGCTCCGACATTTCTGCACCCCAAAGGGCCTCATGTAGCCTTGCACCCCTAAAGACGTCCTTCACATCAGGGGTTTTTTCCCAACCTCAAATGCCCACCGGGTCAGCTCAGATTCCCTGAGGTTTTAGCGCGCTTTGGCTGGATAGGGAAACTGCAGCAACCCCCGCTGTTCCACATTAGGGGTGGAACGTCGAGGGAGATTTATCCAATCAGGTTCCAGAGGGTTTCCCTTCCCGTCGAACTGCGGCACTAACGTCCCCTATCCTGTATCCACCTGGCATATTCTTTTGTGTTGCAGCGAGGATTTGGGGAGCTTGAGGACCGCCCCCGAGGGGTGGCCTTTGCGCACTCCTTTGCCCCTTTCCCCCCAGCGGGGGAAACCTGCTTCCCTGACGCAGGCTTCATTGTCCTTGGGCTCACAGTGCGCCTGCCACCCCCGGCTCGTTCGCCTGGGCTGGTGCCCACCCTCCCGGGAACATCAGGGGAGGGAAATTTTTGTCCCCGCAATGGCTGGTCATCACCACAGACGGGGGCGTTTCGCGGGGGGGCCCCCGCCCCACATGCAGGGTCTCTATCACCTGGGAAGCCAGTCGTCAGATCTCTTTTGGAACCCCCAAAAGTTTTCCTTAAGCGCTCTCGCATTGGGGGCCCCTCTCTTTTCCCGGGGGGACCCGTTTTGGGTTCGGTCCAGCAACACAAAAGATTGGGCATGCTGAATTTTCAGGGTGGTCCCCGAGGCCGAGCATTCCTCTGTTTACGCGAGGGTTCCCTTTGCTGACAGACACCCATACCACCCCGGTCGACAACTCCCCTTCCGGGTGGGAAAAACCCCTTGCCAATCATCTGGCGGAAGTGCTTCGCCTTCCTTGCCGGGGGGAGGTACCGAGACGCCGACATGGTGCGTCCGCCTCAATCCCTACGCCCGAGTTATATGGCAAGGGCCAGAAACCCCCCGCCGCTGACTGTGGACTTGCGTCCTGCTTGGGGGAGGTTAGTCTATCCCTTCTTTTTTAAAACCCCGGCCCTTCTTCCCGAGAGCTCAAGTGCCTCGATCCGGGGAGGGTACCAGCGTGCCCTCCACCTTTCATTAGGGCCCCAGGTCGGGGTACGCGGAACTCTGGCCCGACTGGGAAATGGGTTTTTCCCGACCGTTTTTCTTTTACCCACCCCTTTTGTCGCAGGGCCCCCCTGCTCCAATCCACGGTATGGCGGTTGCAGTTTCACAGCAGGGCTGTTGCGACTGCAACCCTAGTCACTTGGTCTGTTTCCCCCGAAACTTTCACCCTTTTGCTTTCCCAAAGGGGGCCGTTTTTTCCACGTCAGGCCGGGGGGCTCGGGGTCCCCTTCCCCCTTTAAGGGGGAATTCGGGGTTTGCCAATTTTTGTGGAGCGCAACCGGCCCCCCCCTACAGGTTAAGGCTCTATTTCAAGGGGTCGTGCGTTAGGCCCTCGGTTCTAGGGCCTTTGAACCGTGGGGTGCAATGCCTGTTCAGAAATTAGACAGTCTGCACCCGGCCCCACGGGAATCCCCTGTGTTTACTTTTATGGGAAAGGGGCCTTCTGGGGGGCCGGCACTTCTAGCCACCAATACTGTATGGGGGCCCTTTTTCTGCAGGCCCCTGTTCGGGGGGCTGCGGAAAACAAGGGAAACCCGTGTCTTTTCCGTTTTCCCTAGGATGGTTTCATCGTTTCATATCGATAAGACCTATTTCTGCCCTCTTTTGCCCCCGTCCTCTCATCTTTGAGGGCATTGTACGTTTTTGGTAAAGGGTGGTCAGGCCGTTCTGTTCTACCTCTCTTTTCGGATCCTTTTTGGTACACGCACCCCTTTGGGGCAGCCCTGAGGCCTTGCAGGGGGTTTGGCGTCCCTAGCCGCCGTTTCCAGCCGGATCTGGTCCATAGTTACGCAGCCGGGTCGCCCCCCCACCGCAGTTGGGGCCCCCCTGGTTGGTTGGCTTTGCCCCGGCTTTGGCAGGTTTGCAAAGCTGTCCCCCTGGCTTTGGCCCCAACTCTCATTTCTACCCAACTCACCCCTTTGGGCTCGGGGTGCTGCAGTCTCGGCCGTAAGGGCTTCAGGGAGCAGTGGGGCTGATGCTTTCAGCGAGGAAGTTTTCTGTTGTCCACCCTCTGGGACTGCTTTTGGGCATCCCCTGGTGCTGTTCCCCCAATGAATATTGGGGAGAAAATGGGATTTTTTTTACTTTCTGTAAAATCCTTTTCTCGTCCAAAATTCATTGGGGGGCCAGGTCCCCCCCCCTCGTTTTTTTTTTGCCCGGGAATTAAGGGCTCTTTTGTTCCTCCTCTCCGCCACGGGTTTTGTACCAACTGATCAGCCTGTCGTCACAGGAGGGGTATAGGCAGTCGGGGCGGGGCTAACATGTTTGATTTCCCCATGTCCACCTCCGAAGGCAAGGCCTAACCCAAGGGGCGTGTCCCCCAATGAATTGACAAAAAGGGTTTTAAAAGGGAAATTACAAAAATCCCATTTTTTTTTTTTTTTTCTTTTTTTAAGGGGTTAATGATTTTTTCCTGAAAAACCACCTTTCCCCCCATGACGGACTCAGGGCCAGTCAAATTTAAACCTCTTTTAGCATCAGTTTAGGAAAAACAAGCACTGCGTTCCTCACTTTCACAAAGCATCCTCAATGAAACAGATCTGCTGTGGAGCAGGATGAAAAGGGGCAAAACACTCATAAGTTTATTACATCAAGGTATGCTTTTTTTTTTTCCGCACTGCATCTGTTTATGTGGAGGTTACAAATTACTTTCTTATTCATTTTAGCATCTCGGGGCTTAAAGGGGTTTTGCCACAATCTCATTTCATACTTCCTGCATTCAGCTCCTCAGCTCTGTGTGCTCAGAAGGGGTCGTGTGTGATTTGTTTGAATTGCATATCATGTGACCCAGCAGGACGACATCACTAGGCCTTTCCTCTCTATAGTCAAAAAAAGGACTGGTCCTTGGTTCAAATCCCTGCAGGAACTCAACCTGTGGATTTTATTTTTCTCTTTATCAATGCACAGACCTCATTGACCTTTTTTTTTTTTTTATTTGTACTGTTTGACTTATTACTAACTAGTGCAAAGGACAGGAGTAGAGAGACAGCACCCGGGATTTGAACACTCAGTAGCTGCCTGAGAGGAGAGGTGATGTCTGAGCATGTGCGACCAGGACTGAGGAGCTCTCAGCCCTGATCGTATCCCCTGGAGACGAGCTGTAAACAATGGATCACTAAGGGGAACAGCTAAACAAAAACGGTGCAGAATTTTTAATAATGATGAATGGTGAAAATGTTTATTACTTAATTTTCAAACTTCCCACGTCAATTTTACTTTGTGGCAAAACCCTTTTAAGTGCACTGTTTTTGTTTTTTTTTTACAGGATAACAGAGACTATTTCAAAGGAAATTATAATTTTTTTATACTTAAAAAAAATTCTCATATCTAGATATTGCTGTTATCTACTTGTTGTGCTCCCATCCGGGCATTCACTTATTGAGTCCAGTAGTCAAAGTTGACTATCCCACCACCCAGCGCCTGGGCCATCTTTCACATGAACAGCAGATTGATTTGTACATTAATACAAAACTGAATCCGTGCATTAAAAGCAGCTCCTTCACACCAGCACTGAACACATTAGGTGGACAATTCTGAACTAAAATCAAGGGACGCCATAGCAACTTTGTAACCGCTATATTCAAACAGATGGACTTTTTGAACCATTTCAAAATTAGGTTTTGTTTAATGTAACAGAGAATGGTAATATTTAACTATGTGACCTCCCATGGCCGATATTCACACACTATATAGAATGGAATAAGCCCCTACGATATCCTAGTGTTCTCAGAAATAAAAGTTCTAGATTAAAATGCCCATCCACATGAGAAAACAAAGCAACCAGTTGTCTTTGACAGATCCGTAGTACCTCTGTTTGAAAGTATCCAGCAATGAGTTTATTAGTAATTCTTAGATATGGACTATGCTTCTGGGGAGATTTACTACCCTGTTTCCCCGAAAATAAGACAGCGTCTTATATTAATTTTTTGCTCCTAAAGATGTGCTACGTCTTATTTTCAGCAGGTGTCTTATTTTTCCATGATTAAATTATAACATGCTATACTAGTGTGTGTGTGTGTGTATATATATATATATCTCAAAGTTTAGAGTCACAAATTATAGGATATATGTATGTAAAGGACATTTTATGGCAGCTGCAGTGATTTATCTCAAAGGATGGCAAATGTGACATGCTGGGACTTGTGGAACTAGAAGGTCCAGCATGCCCCTTCAGCCATCCTGTGAGATGTGTGTATGTCAGTGTCATTGCTCTGTTCTCCCCCTCACCCCTCTGTTACTTACATGTACTTTCTGTCTACTCTTGTATGGATGTTCGTGACCTGTGGTGACATCACAGTCACATGACCTCCCTTCAGAGGTCCTTCAACCCTGTTATGATTTCTGCTATGTCTTATTTTCGGGGGGTGCCTTATATTAGGGAATTCAATTAAATCTCTGCTATGTCTTACTTTCGGGGGTGTCTTATTTTCGGGGAAACACGGTAATAATTCTGCAGGCTGTTGACTGATCACCAAGCTTTGTGTTCTTGTTTGATTAGAGTGGATATAGAATAAGTTAACTGACAATTAAACATTCATCCAGCTAACTACTCCCTTGTCCAACTTATCTGAAAACATGCATAGGGGTAGCAGGACAAGCTTAGGCTCGTTCATGTCTACGTCAGAGGGTCCTTTCAGAGCCAGTTCCATTATATGATGGAAACCAGTGGCGCCTAATGGACCCCATTGAAAACAAGATTTTCATCATGGTTTCGGTCATTTAAACGGAAAAAATAGCACTGCACACTATTATTTTTTTGAGGTAGGGGGAGGAGAGGGTGAATGCTACAGAAGCTCAAACCGGAAACCTCTAATTCAGATGTGAACCTAGCCTTACTAATAGAATGTACAAAGTCTCTTCTTATCTTAAGCAGCGTACCAGGACCCCAGTGGTTTACAGATAAAACACAGGATTAAAGTGGTGTTTGGTGACTAAAAATTCTTGTAAGTCCATCGGGATGTGATAAAAAAAAAAAAAAAAAAAATAGAAGAAAAACGTACTTCGTAAAACCTCTCGTTCCATCGCTGCAGCTGTCCCGGTGATTCCGGAAGATTACTTCCACATTCATGCATCGTGTGACCCTGGAGCCAATCACAGGTCGTAGTGGTCACGTAGTGCATTCAACACATGATCACTGTGGCCTTTGAATGACTTCAGGGTGACGTGAAGAATGAATGGAAGAAGTCATACAGCGAGACAGCTACACAGATTGACCAAGATGATTTACAAGGTAAGGTTTTGGGTTTTTTTTTCCTTCTATTTTTTTTTATCATTGCCTGATAGCCTAACAAGCTTATTTTGGTCATGGAACACTCCTTTAAATTTTGACCAGCACCACAAAAAGTAATAAAATTGGAAGACTTTATTATATTCCAATAGAAGGATGCAACGTTTTTTGGGTTTTTTTTTATCCTTGAACACCTCTTATCTATTAGAATATAATAAATTTTAGTTTGTTTTTTTTCTATGGCCCCTAAGGATGAATAGATTATCATCTGACTTGGGCATCGTTTGCTGTTTTAGTTTTTGAACCTTGTTTGCAACACTTCTTTAATGTGTTTATTTATCAGAGCATTTCATGTGTCACAAGACTGTGATGTGCTGTTTGTTGGTTAGACATAACCATGAAACTAAAAGAAAACCAGAATCATAACTTTTTAGGAACTTAATTTTTTACAAGGCCGTGTAGCATTAAACTACTGTTCATTTCTATTTAAGGAAAAGAGGACCTCTTTGGAACCATGAAGATGTTTCTGCAAAAAATCCAACAATAAAGAGTGCCGAGCAGCTTACAGCGTTTTTAAAACATGTGGTCGCTGTTTTCAAGAACTGTAGATCAGGTATGGTAAAGCAGACGGTAGCTCTCCAGTAACCGGCCGCTGCACCCACTTATAGCCGCAGCAGTGGCTATGTAAAAGAGTTACTGGAAAAACTATGGTTGTAAATACCAGTCATTCCTTTCACTATTTGGGCAAGAGAAGGGAAACATCTCTCCTTATGGAGAGCACAAGTTAAGGTGTGTAGTGTTTTGATTGCCTTTTAGCCCACTACTAAGCATCTGCATATCACAAGGCATTGTGGGAAAGGAGCTGGAAAGCTCACTGCGCCCTCTATAGGTTGTAACAAATCCTCAATTTACTTCTGATTCACTGAATCTTTGAGAAGCAAAAAGGAATAATTGTCCAGCCAATATTTGGGCAATAAATGGTAAATTGCAAAGTGAATTTGAAAATTGTTGATTTTATAGAATGGAAAGTAAATAATAGAAAAAGAAAAGCAAAAGTGTGGAGATTGTGGAATTAAAACATATTGGTTATTGGCTATTTTGTGTCCAAGCCAAATGGTTTAATTTCACTAGAATCTGCTGTTGGCATGGACAGGGCTGTATTTTGCTCAGATAGTGTCATGTTGCTCTTGCCAGCAATTGAGGTGACAGTGGCTTTATTATTTCAAGGTAACCTGTCTATAAATTACAGTTCAGTATTTAAAGGGATTCTATGACCACTTAGACCATCCCAAGCCACTAAGGGCATGACCCCACGGCACGGGTTTGTGGCCGGTTTTGCAGACCGTCTGAAAAACCGTCTGCAAACGAGCACAACTGGCTTCTATGGAAAACCCGTGCAGCGGTCCAAACTGCACGGGTTTTCCACCAGACGGTTTTGCAAACCGCCAGCCACTCGAAAAACATTGTGCTTGCACCATTCTTCCGTCCGGTTTTCGGACAAAATATGTGCATGTCAGTGTGAAGGGGAGGGCTTTTCTCTGCTCATCACGGAGAAAAGCCGCTCTCCCCCCCCCCCCCCCCCCCCCGACCGGTATTTGTCCATTGCTGTGTAAACGGGCCCTAACACTGCTAGAAACTGTAGGTAAAAAGGATACAAGCATGGGTGTAGCTATAGCCATAGAAGCCATAACGACTGCTATTGGGCCCAGAGGTTGAGGGGGCTCAATCAGGTACAAGAACATTGTTCCTTTTTATAGGGAACAAGTAGTTAGTGGCATTTTGCTCTTGGGCACTACTATGTGGGTTTTCTAAATTATGGCAGCATTATTTATATCTGTTAATTATTGCTATTTAGGCTACTGTTTTAGTTTATGGTCATTAGCAGATGGGGCCCCATCTCACTCTGTTGTTGGGCCCAACGAATTCTAGTTACGCCCCTGGATACAAGTTTAAACATACCTATATTGCAGATCATACTCCTAGCAAAACCAAGAAAATGAAAGTTTTAATTGCTTATTATACCAAGTGCCCACTGAGCAGAGAAATGTCCTAACTTCTCCATCGTGAAACCTTTCCAAGCCTTCTTCTCAGCTCTTCCATGACCTCTATAGGAGAAACCATCTTATCACTCTGGAGACTGCTTGAGAGGTCACAAAAGAGCAGGGGACAGTTTACAGCCAAGAAGCCAGGACACTTTCCTGTTCAGTGCCCACTGTGGCACATCAAAATGTCATTCTCTTAGTTCTGGTCAGCAAGATGGGTGTGTTTTAAATGTGTACACTTGTCACTCATCTAGCAGTGTTAGTTTATGGGGTCAAAACTGATTTCAAATTCCCCTTAAAGAGTTTTTCTAATTTCTGTAGGTACAGCTTTATGATTTAGAAGTGTTGTTGTTTATTTTTAGGGTATGTTCATGCAGCGTGTTGAGTCGGTGTTTACATACGCTTTTAGATACGTGTTTGGATCCGTCTGTTGGACCCTAAACGGACCCAAACACGCATCTAACAAATAGCAGTGCGATTTACATTGCTTTTAATATGAAACACGCATCGGCGTTCACACGAGTGATCGGCATTGCGTTGTCTCATTGTGTCTTTCGGATCCGTTTCAAGAATTAACATGTATTTCTTGTCCGAAAGACGCAGCGGGGAGCCCAAAAAACTAAGGGAGCGTCCTGTACATCCAACACACTCCAAAACACCTGTTTGCCTTTTGATCGTTCAGGCTATGTTCACACACTTAAAATGGGACTTTTTTCATCCCAATTTACGCCCCGGGTGGGGGAAATTACGGCTGGAATACGTCATTACAGTAATAAAAGCTCTCATAGAGAACTATGGATTACGTCTCCTCCCCCGCTCGGCGAATACGCCGCGGGGGGAGATAAGAACATGTCATTTATAGGGGGTTTATTCGCGCCACGGGGTAATAAAAAGTTAAGGGCCGGGCGGGGTGCCACCCCCCGCTACCCCCCCCCCCCCCCCGTCCACCGACGTAATTGCTGGGCATAATTGCACCCCGAAAATAAGCGTGTAAATTTAGTTTTTAAAGTGGATTTGCCACCAGACCCAAGACTGACCTCCGTTCAGTATGAAGCAAGATGTCCAAAAAATCACACTAGTCATGAACTCAGTGGAGAGAGGGGGAGGGAAGGGGGAGTGAGGAATCCAAAGGGAGCGTCTAAAAACTTAAGTGAAATAAAAACATAACATGGATTCAATACAGCAAGACACAGAGCCCAAACGGCACTGTTTCAGGAGAAACCTTATCGCAAGCCTGATGTAATGTAAACAAATCACAGAGCTGACGGGAGCCCACACAGACACCACAGCCAAGCACAAGCCTGCAAAAGGGATCCGTGACATTTTTCACTCAAATAATCAAACTAAAACTTTGAATTCTTATACAAAAGAGAACACCTATTCTAAACAGCAGAATGAAAGCTTCTTCATCAGATAAAGCGGGATCTAATAACACTAAGCAGTTATTCGTATACAAAAGAAAACATTGCTACCCGTGCCTTAAAAGCCATTATTCTGCCTGCATCAGATAAGAAGTGATTCACGCAAGGCGGCCTTTTCAGTCCCTCGGTCGTGCTGGGGGAAGCTTTGTGGAACCCAAAGGGGGGTTGAGAAATCTGAGCTCTCAGTTTTTTAACTTTTTGAAATCACAAAAATTTAAAAAAGTGATTAAAACCCTTTTGGAGCTTCCCAGTAACATTACATGGTGGAAAAAAAAAAAAACCCCTTTAAGGCGATCGCCCCCGGCGTTTTCGAATGTGTTTTTCGGATTCAATAGGGAAACCAAAAAACAGGTATCAAGCCCTTAAGTTTGTCTGCAAAAAAAAAAGGGGTTTCTCCAATTTTATCCAGTTTGGAAATGCTCTGTGCATTTAAGGGCCTCTCCAGGGTTCCCCCCCCCCCCTTTGTTCATTAGAATTTGTTTTCTAATACATAGAGGCCTTACTTTTGCTTACCTCTACTGAATCAGGGTTTCTACTACTGCTGCAGGGGGTGGCTGCTCTTGAAATTGTTGGGAAAAGACAACAGGGGGTTTTGTGACCGGAACCAATTCTCTCTATGCACTTCATTTTTGGGGCTTCCAAATCGCCTGGGAAAGCATAGAGGGGGCAGACTTGCTGTCAGCATCAAAAGCAATGGGGGTAGATTAACAAGGGATTGCACCAGAATTCCGGCTCAATTTTGCGCCAAAAAAACAAAAAACCCCCCTTTTCCCCCCACATTTACTATGTGTTTTAGACAGTTTCAGATGCTTCTGCGCCTCTTCTGACAAAAGAGCGTGGCTTTGCGGAAATGGGCATGGCTTAAATGCGCCAAAAAATGACGCTTCTTATCGTTAATTACTTTAACGACCAAATTCTGGCGTTAAAGTAAGCCAACTTAAAGGTGGTACAAAACTTAGCTAACAGTTCAAAATTTCTAAAAGAAGACACTTTTTATAAATCGCCCCCAAATTTTTTTACTAATTAAGAGCAGGTCATTTGACCAACAAGCAAGAATACCGCCAAAATCTTTGTGCAAGTTCAGGTAAGTAAAGTTACCAACACTACAGTGCAACTAAAATCAGTCTCTAATGAACTGAGGGTAAAAACGAGTTTCCCTTTTTAAAAACCTCAATTGAAGAGCCCTATATCGTATTTACAGTGAAAACATTCTAGCAGAAAGCAGAATAGAGGTTTGGGGTGTTAAAAGGGGTTTTCTAACTACAAGGTTGTTCTTATTTAAAGATCTTGCAAAAAAAAGTCACTTTGAATAATGTCCATTAACCGTTCCTCCCTATTCTAGCACCCCCTGTTGTATGGGCTGATCAGCTCCTCAGGTCGCCATAAACTACAGACCTGTTTTTATCTCTCCTGATAGGGTTTCCAGCACTGGTGCTATAGCTACAGACCTGGCTTCTACTGCAGCCTAGTGGAAGCCAGTAAACACGCCCCTGAATTCAAAGTGAAACCAAGAAAACAGGACTGAGATGAGATGAATCAATGTAGTGAGACAACCACTTTAATGTATATAGTTTACAGAGGGCTACCTCTAACCAGATACTGTTCTACTGAAGAGTGTAAGATCAGGTTTTCAGCCTATTAATGTAAAATAGAATATACCAAATTATGGAAATCAAATGTACTAGTAGATCTTGAAAATACTAAATAATTGAAATGTATAATAAACTTAAAGTTCCACTTTTTTTTTTATTTCAACACATTTATTTACATAAATTTAGAAAATGCCTTAAATTAAAATGATTAATTTCCTATGGTGCTAAACTGGTTATTTCTTTTCTGTCACTTACAGGCAAAATGAGAAATGCAGAGTTTGTGTCCATGTATTTGTGCAGGTGTCCTGGTGATGGATGTAATACTGTTTGCACTGTTTCCTTGCAGGGTTCCACCTGGAGCAGCATTTGAGTGAGGTAGCCCTGCAGACAGCACTATCTTGCTCATCACGCCATTACGCTGGAAGGTCCTTCCAGATTTTCCGTGCCCTGAAGCAGCCGCTTTCCGCACAAACACTTTCAGATGTTCTTTCAAGATTAGTAGAAACTGTGGGGGATGCAGGAGAGGAGGCTCAGGTAACGTTTTTTTTTTTTTTGTTCTTTTCCTACATTACTATGACATTAGGGTTTTCTTTGATGTAAAAGGGATTTGTATATAGTTGATTATGTAAATCATAAAGCTTCATCTAGAAGCAATATAATATGTACATTTCCAATTAAACCAATATTTTTACATCTCCGTAAAAGGGGTAGTTTATAATGCACACTTAGAGCGACATGTAAGAACGTTGGTGGTGACAGGCCAGTTCTAAATGGCTTTAAAGGGAATGTGTCATAAAAAATATTTTTGTTTAAAAACCCCGTTTTTATGTTAAACATAAAT
>JAODAL010057568.1:0-22602 GCA_025379985.1 Phyllomedusa bahiana
TAAAATTTTCCCAAAATTTAATGGGGAAGCTTGTGGAAGGTACCCAAAATTTTTCAAAATCATTCAGTTCAAGGGGTTTCCCAAAATAAAAAATGTATGTAATTTTGACTTTGCAAAAAGTAATTAAAAACCCATTTTTTGGCTTTTTGCAAATATAAAAAATTTTTGGGAAATCAACTGCCCAAAAAAAGGTGGTTTTTTTTTTTATGTAGATAGTGGAAAAACACCCCTATTGTCTTTTTATTTTATATTGTAAACTTCGGGTTTCAATCTAGAAAATAAGAGGGAAAAGGGGGTTTCCCCAAAAGTGGACCTTTAATTCAAAACGATGAAAGGACATTGAAAACAATTTTCTCTAGAGTATTCTTTTTAAATATGTTTCAGTAACCGGGAACCAACACGGAGGGGGCCACTGTAATGGGGAAAGGTTTCCCCACTTGCGCTCACCCTCATCAGGTAGGATCAAGCATAAATCATCCACAAGACGTTCCAGCCCCCAAAAAGTATCCGCTGCCCCCCCCTTCATAAAAAAAAGGAATCAGCCGGAAGGAATCTGATTCCAAAAAGTATTCAAAAAAATGAAATAAATATCAATCATGCTCTGGCGTCAAAAAAATTTTCATCCTCAAGAAATTTTTCCCGTGAAAAACAAGAATTAAAAATTTTAAGGCTAATTTTAAATTTTAAAATGTTTTTGGAAAAAAAATAATAAAAACTAGACCCAAAAAAAACTTTTGTTTTGGGGGAAAAAATAGGAAATTTTTAAAATTTAAAATTTTACAAAATTTCCCCCGGGGGGGGTGGGGGGGAAAAAAAAAAGGGCCGCTAACAAATTTGACCCCCCCCGGGCTTAGGTTTTTCTTTTCCAAACCCTTTTTTCTTTCCCCCTTTTTATTTGTTTTTCCCGGGGGGTTTTTTAGGGGGGGGGTTAAAATTTTGGGGGGTTGGGGAAAAATATTTGGGGGGGCCTTTTTGCCCGGGGGGTCATTAATTTTGGGGGGTAAAGTTTTAAAATTTTGGAAAGTTTTATAAAAGGGGTTTTTTTTTAAAAAAAACCAGGCTAAATTCCCTTAAAAGAAGGGGGGGGGGGAACTGCAGGGGCTCAAATTTCAAGGGGAAAAGGGGGGGTTTTATTTTTTAAAGTAAAAATTTTTAAATTTGCAAAGGTTTTAAAAAAAAACGAATAAATTTTTTTAAATTTTAAAAAAACTCGATTTTAAAAAAAGGGGAAATTTTTTTTGAGGACTTTTCGTGGGGTTTTTTTTTTTTTACAAACTTTTTCCCCTTTTTAATAAAAATTTGACGGGGTTTTGGAAAAATTGGGGGGGGGGTTTTTTTCCCTTGGCCCCCAACCTTTTGGTTATACTTTTTTAAAAAGGGGAAAATTTCTGGGCCCCCCCGGGTTTTTTTTAAAAATTTAATAAAAATGGGGGTCAAATGTGAAACCTTTTTTGGATTGGGATGGGGGAACCCCGGATCCCTACTTAATTTATAGGATGTTTACAAATTGAGAAACTTTTTATTAAAATTTTTTTGTCAAATAGTGCACCATTTTTCAAAACCGGAAAAGCTTGGGTTTTTAACTTAAAATTTTGGGCATCGTCAAAAAAATTTTTAATAAATCTTTTTTTTTTTTTTAAAATTTTTTAAAAGGGGCAAAACAAATTTTTTTATTGAATTTAAAAAAAAAAAAGGGGGTTAAAACCGGCTTTAAATGCATTTTCCCTTTAAATTTTTTTTTTCCTAAAATTTCCCCTTTGCTGGGGGTTTTTTATTTAAAAAAACCCAAAAAAAAAAAATTGAAAACCCTTTTTTAACCCCCGGGTTCCCCCCTTTCCCTTTTTGCCCCTTTTAAAAACCCCAGATCCGACTGGGGCTGATGTTTGCTTAAAAGGTTTTAAAAAGCTGGGGTTAATTTTTTGGTAAAGGCTCAACTTTAAAACTTTTTGCTTCAATTTCTCGCGAGTTTTTTGATTCACGAACACAGTGGTTTGCATTTTGGGGCAGGTCCAAGCCAGTTTTTTAAAAATTTTTTTTTGGATTTTCTGAACCCCTTTTTCTTTAAAACAAAAAAATTTAAAAAAAAAATTTGGGGTTTATTTCCTTTTTTTTTGCCCAGGAGGGGTTTTTACATTTCCCCCCCCCAAGATCTTAGAAATAGTTTTCCCTTTTTTTGGGGTTTTCCGATTAAAATTATTAAAATTTAAAATTTTCCCTTTATTTTTTGGGGGGTATTTTTTTTTTCAATTGCCAAAAAGTTTTTGCCCTGGGGGTTTTAAAAACTTTAAGCCACTTTTTTTTTTTAAAAAAAATAAATTTTTTTTTCCTTTTGGGGGTTAATTGTAAATTTTTTTTTGGGGATTTTGGGGGTTTTTTTGGGGTGTTGCAATTTTAACCCTTCCAATTTAATTTAAAAAATTTGAGGTGAGGGCATTTCTTGGCCCCCCAAAAATAGGGACCCCCGGGGGGGGGGGGTTGAAAAAAACCCAACCGCCTTTTTTTGAAAAGGTTTTTGGATCTGTGTTAAAAAGGGTGGGTCTGGGTCTTTCCCCTTGGTGCCCCGGGGAAACGTTAATAATGCCCCAGGCTGTTTTAATTTAAAAAAATAAAGTGAGAAAAAGGGTTTTTTAAAAATTTTCCCAAAGTGTAAAGGGGGGAAAAAACAATAAAAGAGTTTGGGTTTATAAAAAAAATTTTAAAACCCTTTTGAAAAAGGGCCCTCCCCTTTTTTTTTAAAAAAAACCCCTTGGAAAACCCCCAAAAAAAATTTAAAAATTTGTTTTTTTTAAAAAAAATTTAAAAAAAATTTTGAAAAATTTTTTAAAAAAACTTATAAAATAAAATTTTTTCTTAAAAAAAATTTTAAAATGTTTCAAAAAAGGGGTTTTACTTTTCTTCAATTCCCCCCAAAGTTTTGAGTATTTTTTTTTTCCTGTTTTTTTGCAATTTTGTGATTGGCACTTTTCCTGCCCAAAAAAAAACCCTTTATTAATAAAAAAAAATAAATGGGAAAGGGCTGGGGGCGGGGCCCAAAAACAAGTAAAAAAACCCTAGTGGAAAAAGGGGTTTTTTTGGGGAAAAAATTTTTAAAAATTTTTTTTAAAATGTGCTTTTTTTTTTCCCTTTTTTCAGCTTCATTTTTTTCTAAATCCAAAAAGATGAAAAAAAAATTTTTTGGGTTTGGGGTTTTTTTTTAAAAAAGCTTTTTTTTTTTTTTGTTTTTTTAAAATAAAAAAGTCTTGGGAAAAGGGTTTGGGGGAAAAAAAATTTTTTTTTGGGGTTTTTTAAAGACTTTTTTTTTTTTTTGTCCCTAATGAAATTTTTATAAAAAAAAAATGTTCTTTAATTTAAAAAAATTTTTAAAACAAAACCCAATTTTCATTAAAAAAAAAGGCTTAAAAAGGCCAAAACAGGATCCCAAAAAAAAACAAAACCCCAAAAAAAGTTTGCCCTTGTATTCACGTCATACTAAATTACCAAAATCCCCCCGTTTTTTTTCCTTTTTTTTATTTTTGGACAGAAGGATTTATGTGCACAGAGGTTTTTAAAACAAAGGTTTTAATTATTTAAAATTAAGGAAAAGGGAAAAAACCCCAAGGGAAAAAAAAAGGTCAAAACCAAAAAAAAGGGGTCCCTTTATTTAAAATTGGGTCAGGGTACTTGTAAAGATTTAAAAAATTTTTTTAAAAATTTCTTTTTTTAAATAAATAAAAAAGGTTTTAAAAAGGGGGGTTTTCTTTTAAAATTTTTAAAAAGGGGTAAAGAAATTTAAAGAATGGAGGGGAATTTTATGTCGATTGAAACGGGGTTTTGGGGATTTTTTAAGGTTTTAAAAAATTTTCTGTCTATCTCACCATTATGAAAAAAGGAAATTTGTAACAAGTTTGTAGGTGCACCTTAAAATTTGGAAATAAAACCTTGGGGGCACTTTTTAAAAAAAGGGGGTTTAAGTTTACACAAAAAATTTTAAAAAAAAAAATTTATTGGGAAATTTTGGATTTGGGTTTCTTTATACATAACTTTTTTCATGGATATTTTAAATGACATTTTATTAACATTTTTAGAATCCCATAATGAAATTTGTATGGAATAATTATGATTTTTATATTGTACTTGTATATATAAGGTACATATATGCAAGTACACTAGCATGTATACATATACAGTAACTGCAAAGGCTTAACAAGGCCTAAAGAACAGGCATCCTGAACAATAAAGAACAGACATCCCAGCAAACAGCCTAGAAACCTTAGATGGATGTCAGCTGTCTATGACCATAAATGTGACCAAAGTGGCATTCCTCCTTTGACTTTGTCCTTATATGCTTTATACTTTGACTGCAGCAGACAAGGGATTGCATGATGTACAGCAGAGGTTTTCCATTAGCATATGACTATGACTATATTACAAACAAGTATGTAAGAAGTTAGGTGTGCACACCTCAATGGAAAGAAGGCAAGGTGCTCAATGGCTATGGACTACAAAACGGGAGTCCCATCTAGTGAAAATTTGGAATCCACGGCATACTTGATACAAGATTTAAAGTTGAGTTCAAAAGGGTGCTTTATTTAAGGGGCATACTCAATATACATGATGTGATTCCACAGGGATATGGTTTCTTCTAAGTCTTTTACTCACATCGTGTAGAAGAGATAAAGAATTCCAATAAAGATCCTTATGAGAGTGTAGACTGTAGCTGCAATCTTGACTTGAAAGGCGAGGGTCCTTGGTGCGACGGTGTCATAGATGGTGGGAACCTCAATAGTTCTCTGCTCGGATATCTACAACCGATATGAAGAAGAGAGAGAATCTCCTTGCTCCAGGCACCAGTCCCACTTGCCTCAGTACGTGCACCTCATAAAGATTCAGTCGAACTGAAACACTGTGGATGATTCCTACTCTTCTTCATACACACAAGAAAAACACTACACATATAAGATATCCACACAACCATAATTTAAAAGATTATTTAGTGTGAATTTTAAATAGTTAAAAAAAAATTTCAAGATGCATAAAAAACCCCCACAGTAATATAGTAATGTATATTTATCCTCAAACTACAGCAAAAAAAATACAATACTTCTGGATAAAACAAGGCCTTATACAGCTGTGTCGCTGAAAAAATTAAAAAAACTATAACTGCTAAAAGTCGTAAAGGCAAAAACTTAAATATTTACCTGGTCATTAAAGGGCACCTGTTCCATTGAACTTGCTATCTGATCTGCTGGCATTATGTTATAGAGTGGGAGGAGCTGAGCAAGTTGATGTATTGTTCTCAAGTGAAAGATTCAGCAGAACTTATAGTTGATTCATTTAAATCCTTACTTATTCAAGGTTAAACGAGTCCAGTAATGACTTCCCAGAAAAATCCTGGAAGTACGACCAGCTCACCTATGTGTGGTGCATGGAAAAAATGGACCTATATCCATAATGATCAGTAGATTCTGAAGAGATGATGACCAGCAGCAATCCAATGCTTTAAAAATATAACAGCACTTTATTAGGTAATCTTATTGAAAATTGGTGCAAAAAATATGCATAGCAAATTCAAATCATGGTAGAAAACGCTGACATTTTAGGGCTATGAGTAAGGACCCATAGTGTCCCGAAATGTGTCAGCATTGTTTTGCCATGATTCACATTTGCTATGCCTATTTTTTGTACTGATTTCAAAAAGATTGCTGATAAAATGTTGTTACATTTTTAAAAGCTTTGGATTGGTGCTGGTCATCATCTCTTTGAAAAAAAAGTCCAGGAAGTTCTTATCAATGATTGACAGCCTTCCTTTTATGAGGGTGCATACAGACATGCAAATACAATACAATATCAGCAGCACTCTACAAGCACTAAATAACAGTCAAAGGGAACATAGGAATTTTTTTGAAAAAGCATTTTTGAATACATGAAAATTTGAGGTTCTTAGTGTACATTTTTGATCAAAACTTTAAAGGCCAATCTGCCAATCAATACAGATGTGTACCAGCTCTATAATGTTACCTATCTCGGTGTCTGTTCAGACCTCCATATTTCAGGGACAGAAAGTCCCAACTATAAACTGCTCTAATTAAAACAACCTGTGCGGATGGGCAGAGTGCATGACCAAAATGAGGGCCAGCCACTCCCCCATGCAAACAGTCTAAAAACAAAGTTTGGTCTATTTTGCTGACACACCAGTGGGCACCTATACTCATTTTTTTTTTTTAAATCATTTTGGATGTGCGGACCAATCTTTGTTTTCAGACTGCATATATACATGGTTGTCAATCACCCATAAGACCACCTACTGGATTCCTTAACCCAGGATAAGTAGGGATTTAAATGAATAAAATTAAATTTCTGCCGAATAATTCCCCACATAACTAGATATTATTCTACTCAGCTCATCCTGCTCTATACAATGCTGCCTGTAGATCAAACAGCATGTTCAATGTGACAGGGTCTCTTTAAAGGGGTTTTATCATTACAAAGATCATGTCTCAGATTATGGGGACAGTAAAAATAAGCACTTTTGTAATTGGGTTGCATTACCTCAGTCACTCGGTTTAGCAGATATCAGCTTCTCTGTTAATCTGTATTCTGTTTCTGCTGTTGCTCTGTTGCTGGTCGGAATGCCCCCTGGTCGATTCCCTAGACACGCCTCCTGCACTGTGATTGGCTGGCTGACATTTCATTCAGCCTGTTGGGATACGCCCCTAGACAGGAAACTTCCCGGCCACGCCCCTTGCGCTGTGATTGGCTGCCTGCACACTCTGTGTTTGATCCCCTCTGAGCTGTTAAAATTGATTGTGAAACCAAGGTCTGCTGGCTGTATGTACATCTCCCAGCTCTATGGTGATGATCTGGGCAATGACTGGCTATTTAAAGGGCCAAGAGGTTGTTTCACCTCCTCACAGGTCCAGTCCTTAAGCTGCTACTTTGAAAAGAGGGCGTTCTGTTCCTGAGGGCTAATGCAAGCCCTGCCTCCTTATGACATCATCATTTGTAGTGTATAACATAAGGAATCAACACTGTGTCTGCATAAGCTGCTTGTATAGTGCAGTGCTTAGCTGATCCACTCTGCAAGATAAAGGTTAGGTGTTCAAGTCCCATCAGTATTTTTTTTTCTTTTATAAATTGTACACATGTAAAGATATGAAAATATATGTGTAGACATCTATAATTTTATTCATATACACACACAAAGCTCCCCTATATAGTGTCCCATTGTCACAGTAGTCAAAACAACTTCCAACATATGTGATACAAAGCATATATTCTGGGGGATGAGAAAATGATATAGGGAGCTATGTATGGTGTAATATAATCATTATAGAGATTGACATATATATTTTAGGTCTCTCTACATATTGTTAGTATTTAGGGGGGGGGGGGAAATATACTCTGTGAGGGGACTAGAACTCCAACCCCTTTGTTGTAAAGCAATACTCTATCATGCTCACTGCTCCCCAAACAGCCCAAGTTAGTTACAAGCTAGCCGGCCTTCTCTCAAAGTTGATTTGCTTCTCCCCCCCCATTTTTTTACTCAAGTCCTGACAGGAAGCAAGATCTTTACTTGAAGCTGACATTTGCCCTTGTAGTTAAAGTAAAGGGTCTCTCCCTGTTGTCAGTACAATTGGGTGAACCCCACTGAAGTTAAAGCGGGGCTTTCAGCGTTTTTTGTGTTAAACAAGACAATGACGGGTGCTTGCGGGTGTTTTGACCCTAAAGGCTGCAGAAATAAGAAGCATGCAGGGGGCTACAGACTGTTATATCCGACAACCTTCTGCACCCCCTGCGCATCCCCTGGGGAAAAACCCTGATGAGAGGAGAACACCCCCCCTGGATTTCAAACTCAATTGAAAAAATTGCGAACCCCGCCCGAACAGCTCAAACGATAAAAAACCCGTTTTTTCAGATGGTGCAAAGGGGGTTAAGAAACTTGCCTAATAGTTTGTACTACATATCCCGGTTTATTAACGTAAATTCTTTTTGCTAATTTTAGAACTACTTTTAAATTTCATGAACCAACTTTTTCCCATACAAAATTTAAAAACTTCTTTTTAGGGCCTGTTAAAAAAAAGGGGGTTTAAAAACTTACATTAAAAAACCCCGGAAAAACCCCCCAATGTACAATTTTTTAAAAGAAAAAAAGTGAATCCGGAGGGGATCAATCACCCCTAAAAGGGACCTTTTTAGGCGAAGGGAGATGACCCCCCTTTGAGTGCCACCTTTATTTCATGCAGGGAAAGGGGGTGGGAAAGAGGGTTTGGGTGGGGTTGAATTTTCCATTAGGGGGTTGCTATGTGCTCTACTTGCCTGGGGCACCAAATTGTAACAGACAGAGGGGTGTAATGGTGGCACCACAACTGTATGCCTGTTTGGATGTGGAAACCACCCCTTTAAAAGGGTTCCCTTTTTAATTGTTTAAAAAGTGGTGAGTGTTTTTAGACGTGTGGTGCGACAATCAATTGCACGAAACTGGGTTTTGGGGGGTGATGAGGCTTTTACTCTCGTACTTAGCGGCTGTTGCAAAACCTTACAGTGCGCTTTTGTCCCCGGGACCTTTTAGCCCAGCATTCCCCTACCAGCTAACGAGGAGTCCCCCTCTTTCCCAAACCTTTATGCTTTTACATGATTTCTCAGTGGCTATTTCCACTTTTGGCCCCAGGGGCCCTCCTTTTCTGAACTTCTCGTGCTCCCCCGGGTCAATTTCTTTCCCCCGGGACACTCAATGACTCTAGTTTCGGGGCCCCCTCCAAAGGCCCTCACAGATTTTTTCTGCTTTAAAAAATTATTAATACTTTAAATTTTTATACAAGGAAAAAAGCCCTTTTCTACTTTTCCCCAATGATAGCCCAAAACTATTTTTTCCCCCCTCAAATTTCTACTGCAACTCTTTATGGGGAAACTTCTTTTTTCCCTGTCCCTGCCTCCTCTACTCTGACTGACTTTTTGAACTGACACCTCTTTTCAAACCAACCCGCAGTTCCCCCTCTCCAAAGCTGGCCCCCCTTCTCCTCAGCCCCGTTTTCACCCCCCGAGCTTTTTTGATTTGGTGCCCCCAGTCCTCCCCCGACTCACAGCAACACAATTTTCCCCAGGCCCCCCCAAACTGCCCGTCCCGAACCTTTTTAAATGTTCCCCTTGCCAATTTTAACCAGGCCCTTTTTTCACGGGGGACTGTTAACATGTTTTTTTGGCCCGGAAAAAATAATTTTTGTGTTCTTTTATGCCCCCAAAAAACATTAACATTTTAAAATTTTAAATTGCCTTTCCCAAAATTAAAGGGTTTCAAGCCATCCATTTTTAACACAAATAAGTCCTTTTTATCCTTCCCCCCTTAAAAATTTTTTCAAAATAAACAAAGAAAATTTCCCTTTTATGCCCGGAAATTGGTTGCCGTAAATAAATGGGACACCCTTGTCACAGTCCCTTTTTAATTTACCCGTCTGGGCCCCCCAACTGGAATTTCACAACTTCTTGGCAAACCCCACCCTGTGAATTTTTCTTCCTGCTCTTTCCCCACAGCTTTTTCTCTATAGAACCCCCTTCCCCTTCAGTTTCTAATGTTTATCAAGGTGCTACCGGGGGTTGGGAAAACCCCTTCTTTTTCGCCATTGAAATTAAACTGTCCCCACTTTACCTCACTTTGGGAGGGAAAACTTGGGACAACGCTTTTCTTTTTTGGCCAAAGCTCTTTTTTACTCCCCCATGCCCGTCCGGGCCAAAAAATTTTTTACCAAAGTTTCTGGGCTCCCCCATTTTTTCTGAATAAATATTTTCACCAGGGCACTCACTATCCAGCCCCCTGGGGCCCACACCACTTTCCTTTTTAAACCCCCTTTTGCAGGTCAGTCACTTCATCCCCCTCAGGATCTCACACAAACAGTCTATTTAAAACTTTGGAAATATGCCTTTTTTCCCCCCCTTTCCAGGTTTCCCCCAAAACATTTTTGGACTTCGGTTTGGGACGCCTTTCAAGTGGGGAGATTCCCCCCCTTCCCACCCTGCGTTTACTGTCTCTTTGGCTCTCATACTGCAAACCTGCCCGGGCCCCACCAATTTGTAACAACAGGGTTTGGTTTTAAATGGAAGCACCCCAATGCCCTCCGCCTATTGGCCATGGCAACCACCCTTAAGAGTTCTTTTAAACTGCGGGGAGAGGCACAGTGTTTGAGATGTGTGAAAAACCACTACCAAAAATTGATCAAAGAATCATTTGAATTAATTGTAATTTTATAATTCTTCAATTCTGTAATAGAATTATGAAATGATTGGCACATAGCAAATTTGGTGCCAATATTTAAAAAGAGATTAAAAAGTGATTCTGAAAACTATATGTTCGAAGGTTTTGTAAGACAAGTTATACTGGAGTATCTCACTGAAATAAATGTATAAATCTGTTCCAGCATGGGTTTATGAAGGATTAGTCCTGTCAAAGTAATCTCATCAGCTTCTATGAGGAGGTTCTAGACTGGATAAGGGTGAGGCATTGGATGTTATATGTCTAGATTTTTCTAAAGCATTTGATACTGAACCACACAAAGGTTGGTAAGTAAAAAGAGGATGTTTGGATTGGAGGAAAAGTGGGTAAGAATTGGCTCAGTGATAAAAAAACAAAGGGTGGTGAAAAAGGGGAACAAAATTCGAACTGGTTTCCCTTTTCAAGTGGGGAACCATGGGGGTCAGAAATTGGGAAAAACCAAATTCCTTTAATTTTATTCTTTAAATTGACCCTACAAAAGGATTGCCCCGAAAGAATAACAAAAAATTTGCAGTTGTTACTAAGTCTGAAAAAGTAATCAACCCCCAATAGTGGTTTAAAATTTTTATTAAAAAGGGGATTTTGGAAAAGTTGAAAAATTTTGGGCAAAAGAAGGTGCTGAGGGGGTTTTTTTAAAAATAAATGCAAGGTTATCACATGGAAAAAAAAAATAAAAATTTCCCCCATGATTACTTTTTTAAAAAAGGAAAACGCTGGGGAAAAGTGAAATGGAAAAAGGACTTGGGAAACCTGGTGGGGCGGGAAACTTTAATTGGGAGCAAGGGAAATGTCAGGCAGCGTGGGGAAGGGGAAAAAGAAACATGGGGTGTAAATTAAAAAAGGGGGATTTGGGACACATGTTATTATACAATTTACTGGGTTTAGACCCCATATTGTGTACAGTTTTAGGGCACCAGTGCACAAGAAAGGTTTTTGTAGAGCTTGAACAGGCTTTAAAGGGGAGGCAACAAAAAAAAAAAAGCAAATGGGGTGGGGCTGCAAAAACCCAGAAAGATTAGCAAGATTTAGGGGGTTAATATTTTAGAGAAAAGACAGTTTTAGGGTAACATAATAAATATGTTCAAATATATCAAAGGCGATTAAAAATATTAAATTTTTAACACAGGGTTTTTTTCGAGAACCCCCGGGGCTTATATATGTCCCTTTAGTAAAGGGAAATTTTTTACATAAACATATTAAAAGGGGTTCTTTACTGTAAAAGCAGTGAGATTGGAAAATCCTGCCAGGGGGGAACTTTCCTTTGGGGAATTCAAAAACAGAAAACAAAAAGTTTCTGGATGCATTTCTAGAGGTAAAAAAATAAAAAAAAAATTTTTAGGTCTAGGGGCTCTGGAAAAGGGAACCCTTGATCCAGGGATTTATTTTTGAAAAACCAAATTTGGGGTCGGGAAAAAAATTTTTTACCCAAAAAAGAAGGGCCAAATTTACTTTCTTTCCCCCATGAGGGTTTTTTTTCCCTTTTTCTGGGTCAACACTTTAGGGACAATAAGCTGAAAATGGATGGGGCGTCTGCCTTGGGAAACTTTTTTACTATTAAAAAGAAAATACTTTTTTGGGAAGGGTTTTGGAGGGGGGTATTTCTCCTCCACTCTGCGTACTTTTTAACCTTAATCAGCCCCCCCCCCAGGGTTAAAACAGCCAATTTTTCAAAGTTTACCTTTTTTCAGTTTTAAATTTTCAGTAACCCTTTGGTTTTTTTAAAATCTTGTTTCCTGGTGCCTCTCAACCCCTATCTCTTAATTTTCAGGGGAGGATAAAATAAATATACTTTTCGCATTTCAGTAATTCCATATGCAAATATCTTTTAAAAAACAATCCTTTTTTTCCCCTTCCCCTTGCAGTAATTTCTCCCTTCCCAAATTTTTGTCTAATGGTCTCTGACCAGGCTACGAGCAACCCTTCCTAGTGCAAAATTTCAGGCTTTATGATGCACCTGACAGGCTGGATGTACCAGTTCCCTCATGCACATTTTCCCAGACTTACCAGCCTTTGCAACCCTCTGTCTCTGAACCTCTGTTTCACTCTTTCTCCAGGACCAATCTCTCTTTTTCTCTTGCTGGTCTCTTTCAACATTCAGAAAGACACTGTTGCTCAGGCAGTCGTACCACCGCCCCTCTCTCATGGTCTATGAATGTGTTGTTCATTCTTTGCTTTTGTTCAGACTTCTGTCCAATTTTACAGCAGATCTGAGTATCCAGAAGTGACCAACACCAAAAACACAAGATTTTTATGAAGCTGCCCCAACCCCACCTACATATATTGTACCAAAATACTTTTCATGCTCCAATGTTACCATCAGATCAGACACAGAGTATCATTAAAAGCCCTAACTTGCTGATGTCCAATCTCTCTTGCTGGCTACCATCTAGAGCACAGGATCAAACACAAAGGCCCCGCGGGCCACATCGGCCCGCGGCCTTGTGTTTTCCGGCCCGTGAGATCTGCCCTGACTCCGCACGGCTGTTTTAGACCCACATGCCGGCGGATCCGTCAGCCCTAGTACAGTGGGAGAAGGCCAGGAGGGATCGTTTCCGTCCCTCCCACCTTCCCTCCCCTGAATGTATGAACGCTCGAGAGTGAGCGCTGACATAGGGCGTCGCAGGGGGCGTGGACGTGCCCGCTTTGCTCGCTCACGCCCCCTGTGACGCTGGGTCCCTCCCTCGCCGGCAGCCTCTGCCGCCGAGGAGATTCTCTGGACTGCGTGCGGGCGTAAGCGGCTTACGGTCACGCTGCTTACACCATACAACAGCTCCCAATGCGGACCGGACTGCGCGCACCGGACAATGAAAACAAGGTAAGTAGCTGATTGTTTAATTTTATAATCATTAGGGTGCATCTGCCTGGCTACAAGGGGGCTATGGGGCATCTGCCTGGCGACTGTGGCATCTTGCCCTGGCTACTAGCGGGGGTCTATGGGGGCATCCTCGCCTGGCATACTGGGGCATCTGCCATGGCTACTGAGGGGGCTACTGGGGCATCTTCCTGCTACTGAGGTCTATGGGGCATCTGCCTGCTACTGAGGGTGCTATGGGCACCAGCCTGCTACAGGGGGGCATCTGCCTGGCTACTGAGGGGGCTACTGGGGGCATCTGCCGGGCGTACTGGGCATCACCTGGGGTCTACTAGAGTTGGGCTACTGGGGGCACTGCCTGCTACTGGGGACCAAAGGGCATCTGTGTGGCTCACCTGTAGGTGGGTGTGGGCTACTGGGGCAGTCTGCCTGCTACTGGGACCATGGAGGGCATCTGCCTAGTCCGACTGGGGACCAGGGGGCATTCTGTGTGGTGCTACTGGGGCATCAGCCTGGCTACTGGACCATGGGCATCAGCCTTGCTACGGGGGACCCATGGGTCATCTGTGTGGCTACTGGGACCGAAGGGGCACCCTTGTGTGGCTACATGGGCATCTGTCCTTAGGCTACTGGGGACCATGAGGGCATCTGTGATGGCTACAGGGGCATCTGCCATGGCTACGGGGACCATTGCATCTGTGTGGCTACTGTGACCAAGAGGGCATCTGCCCTGGCTACAGAGGACCATGGGCATACTGTGAGGAGCTACAAGGGGACTATAAGGGGGCATCTACGTGGGCACTGGGGAACTATGGGAGCATCTGCCTGGCTACTTGGGGTGGAAAATGGCATCTGCATGGGCTACTGGGGGGACTATGGGGCATCTGGCATGAGGCTAACTGAGTGGGGACTATGGTGCATCTGCCTGGCTGACTGGGGGACTATGGACAACTGCCTGGATACTGGGGAGACCATGGGGGCACTGCCCTGGCTACCGGGTGACTAGGAGTGGGCATCATAACTGGCTACTGGGTGACTATGGTGAGCATCTACGTGGCTACTGGGGACTATGGGCACTGCCTGCTACTGGGGGACTATGGATGCATCTACATGGCGTACTGTGACTATGGGGCATCAGCATGGCTACTGGGGACTTATGGGGCATCTGCATGGCTACTGGGGGACCTATGGGTCACTGCCTTGCTACTGGCGGACTATATGGGCTATCTAACATGGCAACTTGGGGGCACTATATGGGCATCTCCCTGGCTACCGAGCGGAGTTATCGGTGGGGCAGCTCCTTCTATATGGTCATATATACCTGGCTGCGAGAGGGCATATTACTATCTGGTTACAGGGGCAAAAATACCTAATGCAACCTACATGGGCAGTATATTACTGTCAGCTACAGGGGCTTTATAGCCACTTACCTACCTACAAGTATTCTAAAATTATTCCGGCCCTTTTGGCCATTAAGGTACGCCGTGAGGCTGATGTGGCCCCCGGTGAAAACGAGTTTGACACCCCTGATCTAGAGAATGACATCTAAAACCCTGGTTTCTGATGTCATCCACTACTACAGGAATGGCATCATCATTGAAACAATGGTTTGACAGCTTTTACTCTATGCTCAAACTCTGTGGATGCAATATCAATAACAAAGCAATTAGTTTTATTACAAAACACTAAAAAAGCATCTATTGTACACAGTGAAGTATTATACGACATATTATAACTTTTTCAAAGATGACTACATGTGGGGCATCCACATTACACATGTAACTAAGATTTGGTTTAATTAATATCTTAGTGCACTATGATGTAACAATATGTTATGGAGCCGAGCAGTGACTGACAGCCGGGTTTCCATCATTGTGGCCAGGGTCAAAGAAAACTCAGACCCCAGCTGTTTAACCCGTAAGGCTATACCTACACAGCACTGGATTCAGTATTTAAATTCCAACGAAAATCTAACTGTTCCCAGCGCTGTGTAGACTGCAATGAAAAGTCTGTGCTGTAGTCTACACAGCACAGATTTTTTTCTGTTCAGTTTAAAAATCTGCTGGATTCGACGGATTTTCAAACCCGCTTGATCTTCCGTAGGATTGTTGTTGATTTCCATACATTTAATGTACAGAGCCAGCGGCACATCTGAGAACCGACTGCGTTTTTTAGCACAAATCTACATTGGAGTTTGGACGGCATTTTAATATATGCTATGTAGACATAGCCTAAGATGTTGCAGTCAATTGCACCTACAGCATCTAAATGATTTGAGAGGGGGCTCCCTATGTCACCCATCGGCACCCCACAAATGAGACTGCAGGCTACTGTTGTTACTATGGCAACTGGGCCCCTCGGCTTTAGGTGTATTTATGCATTTTGGGTCATGCCACAGGTACAGCCTTTGGGTAGGTCTATAAGTTTTACACTGGCAGTCAATAATGCTTTGGCATATTAAGTACACCAAAGAATTATATGAGTGATTAAAGGAATGATCTGTAAAGTCGGCTAATGGGAATATTTTTTTTTTTTATTTAATTAAGAAATTTTTTAAAAATTACTGTAAAAAGCAATAACACATTTATCAATTAAAATAGGTTTTATTTTAAAAAACGGTAACCAAAGAAAAGATAATTATATATATAAGACATTGCTGTGATAAGTCACTGTGTAACGACCTAAATATTAAAGTTGACATGTTATTGCAACTGCGTATAAAACAACTGCTTTTTTCTGTCCTTTCACCCAATAATACATAATAAAAGTCAGTCAATAAGTCCCATGTACCCAGAGAGGGTTTTAATAAAAACTACATTAGTGTAAAACAAGACCACAAACAGCTACATCAAATAATAACAAAAAGACCATGGCTGTCAGAATATGATGACACACAACAGAAATGTTCATTTTTCTTGGGCAAATGGAATTAAAGATATAAAAACTATACATTTTTGGTATCCCCATATCTGAACTAACCCCCATAATAAAAATAACACAATATTTATGCTGCATAGTGAACACAGAAACAATTAAAATATTAAAAACAGTGGCAAAATTGCTGTGTTTTTTCCATTCTTTAACAAAATAAAAGTTAACTAATAAGTCATATCTACCCCAAAATGGTACAATTAAAATATATAACTCATTCCACAAAAAACAAGCCCTCAAACAGCTACGTCAACAGTAAAAGTAAAAAGTTAATTCGGTGAAGAATAATTTTGAATGTAAACTGTCAAAGTCAATAACAAACATATGTTTTTAAGGGATAAAATAGTCAAAGAAAACAGACTTATGGGAATATGAGGTAACAGAAAATTGATGAAGTTTGTGAAGAGTGGCTACAAAACATTTCCAGAAGGAAGTGGCTCAGTAGAGTAGGTGACACAAATTTCTGAGCCTAAGAGATTTGAGCACCGCTTTTTCTCTAAATCAATGGTGTCAGAAATCAGAAACTTTATAGAGGCCATCTTTTTATGTCTATACTGTAAATATACACTGTTGATTCACATAATTATGACCACTTGTTACTTTCAGTGTCAGTAGTGGATAGGACAGAAACTACAAAAACACAGATACCTTCAGGCTAAATATACATAATAAAATATAACTTTTATTAATATGTTATATAAAACACAGGACTATACTAATCCCTATTATGCCCTACTTACAAATCTAAACAGAAGCGGAGACACCACCCCAAAAAAGGGCGACCCCACTCAGGAACCTAACATATACCGTCCTTCAATCATGTAACATACACCAAACAAGATGATAACCACTTGTAACACACAACATATCAAAAATAACCAAATAAATGACAAAACTATCACCAAAAAAGATAAAGACAGAAAAATGGTTCCCTGTCCCTTAACCGCCCCAAAAAGGGCGACCCCACTCAGGAACCTACCCTATAGACCCTTTACCGTCCCTCAATCGTGTAACATACACCTAAACAAGATTAATAACCACGTGTAACACACATACATACAAAAACCAAATAAATGACAAAACTACCACCAAAAAAAGATAAAGACAGAAAAATGGTTCCCTGTCCTGACATGTTTCCCCCACAGATACAGTGGGTTCATCAGGGAACAGACAATATCAATAAATGATAACACATGTGGTCAAATCAAAAACCTTTTAGAGAAACGTTAGCAAAGGATATAATAATTCAATGTTCAGTCAGTTAAGAAGAAAAATATATATGCTTACGTCCCTTGAAAGATGTCTATATAGACGTAAGGAAGACGGTAAATCCCAAGGGTAGAGGATAGAACCAGCACCCATTCAGTAGTAGATAGCTCATAAAGAAAGTCACATGTCGTGAGCTAGCTTTGTGGCTATATAAGGTGTGTAATAGGCTGTCTGTACATACACCCCTTGTTACTGTCACATGTAAAAGGGACAATTTATCAGTTGCAAAAAAGGATGATTATTGGCTTTTGGGCAAAGGTGGCAGTATTTCTGAAACTGTGCAGTTTGTAAACTGTTCATGCGCTGCTGTGGTAAAAGTGATTTTATGTGAGTCAACAAATAGTACCATTGTGAATAAGTGACATGGTGTTTGAAAGCGGGCTGACACATTACAGTGAAGAGGCTCTCCACTAAAATGTACCACGGGACTACCAGAGGTGTGTCTAAACTAACAGTATGGGGCTTCAAAGCAGACATTTAATCAGCAGAAAAGGTTTAAATTTTCTCGGCAGCATTGGAATTGGACCTCCAAACTTCAGCAAAGCGTTGCCATTTTCTAATAAATCAAGTTTTCTGCTTAAAGGGGTTTCATCACAAAGGCAGTTCATGCCTGGTTTGTCCTGCTTCAGCTTTCAGTGTGCTCAAAAGTGGGAGTATATGATTTGTTTGAACTGCATATCATGTGACCCGGCAAGCTTTTACACACCATGCTTCTCCCACATTGTGCTCACTCTAATCAGACAAAGGGTCTGTTTATCTAACGAGCTGTGAGAAGCTGTAATGTAGCAGAGTGGGTATGCACTTCTGCCTTCAGCATAGGGGTTCCTAGGGTCAAATCCTGCAGGAACCAACATGTGGGTAGTTTTTTTCATGTACCCTACCTAATTGAGGTATTCTTTTTCTTTTTATTTATTTTAACATTGTTTGACTGAATAACTTATGGAGATAAAAGAGGACAGGAGAAGAATGACAGGACATGGCATTGAACACTTGTTCAGCTGTGAGTGTGTGTGATTACGAAGCAGGCAAGAGACTAACAGTAGCTGTATGAGAGGGGAGGTGATGTCTGAGCATATTCAGCCAGGGCTTAGGAGCTCTCATCACTGGTTATATCCCCTAGAGACAAGTTGTACACTATGAATCACTAAGATATGCAGCTAAAACAAAAATGATACAGAATTTTAACAATAATGAATGGTGAAAATGTTTACTATTTAATCTGCAAGCTTCCCACACCAATTTTACTTTGTGGTAAAACCCCTTTAATCCCCTTTAAATGGATAGACGTTAGTATGTGAGATGAAGCACATTAGAGAACAAACACCCTGCAACCATTACTGGAAGAACACAAGCTAGTGGTAGTAGCATTATGGTCTGGGGAATGCTTTTGTGATATTCTCTAAGCCCGCTCATCCATGTTGAAGATACTCTCAAATGATTTGGGTATGAATTCATCCTTACAGAACAAGCACACCCATACGTGGTGATTGTTTGCCCTGTGGCAGATGGGATCTTTCAGCAAGACAATGTGGCATGTTCCATGGCTAAAACTGCATGACATCGGTTGAAAGAGCATGACCAAGACTTTCAAGTATTACCCTGTCCCTCTATCCTCCAGACTTGAACCCAGTGCAGCATTTCTGGAACAATCTTGATCATTATATTCGCTCTCTGGATCCTCCCCTAGGCACCCTCCAGCAGCTGTGGGATGCAGTCAGCATAGCTCAAGATATCTGTGATATCCTACCAGGACCCTATTAAGTCCACCTCAGCTTGTCTATCTGATGTCCGTGCTGCACATGGTGGTTACTCTGGATATTAGTCATAATAATGTGACTTGACTGTGTATACCAGAAGATTATTTTGACTTGAAGTCTCCTTTAAGTGATACCAAGGTGTTTTAGCAGTTGAGAAAGTTCTACGAGCCACTAAATAATGCAAAAGCTAAAACACATGACCTGCATCTTGATGTTCATAAGGCTATTAGTGATATATTAATAATAAATATATACATACATACATACATATACATATCCAAACCCCATACGCGACATCTAGGGGGTTAATTAGCTCTCAGGTAAGACAGTTTCTGGCACATCAATATACGTCACTCAAAGTATAGCACTGGTTTAACACTGACCTCCGCAACAGGTCAGTGTATAATATCCAAAACATAAATCCTAAACATTAACATTAGTGTTGGTCGATCTGCTCTAGAAAAATTAAGTTCTTGTAGAACTTCTCGAATTTTTAGAACTCGAACCAAGCTGAACATTTTAGGCCGTGTTCACACGGCTTATTCCCGACGGATTTGTGAGCCGTATTGAGCTCACAAATCCGCCGTGAATAAGGGGCAGGACGGGGGCGGGGCCGGAGCTTTGCGGGGGCGCCGCTCCCGGCTCCATAGACAATGCATTGTTTACGGCGCCTCCGCGCCATAAATAATGTGCATGTCACTTTCTCCCCCCGCGGCGGATTCGCCGAGCAGGGAGGAGCGACGGATTCCACTGTTCTCTATGAGAGCAGTGGATTACCGTAATTGCTGCCGCGGATTGGCGCTGTACTGCAGCGCAAATCCGGCGCGCAGTACGGCGCCAATCCGTGGCAAAATAAGCCGTGTGACCGAGGCCTTACAGTTCGTTCAAGTAAAGTTCCAGTTCTAGTTCAACACGCCATTTTTAGTTTCATTTTCAGCGTCTTTCTGCACTTTTGCCGACCATCCAATCAACCCCTTTTTGCATTTTGGCGCCATTCCCAATTTATTGCATACACGGAAGTGTCCAAAAAAGTACGGGGAGGGGGTAGGGGGTCTCATTGGCTGCTTAAAATCACTGGGCCATATTTTTTTTATATTTTTTTATTGCCTCGTGAACGGGCCCTTTTCGTCACTCCCCTATACCCGTACCCGTTTGCTCTTTGGTTTTGATAAATTTTTTCTCCCCAACATCAATTGTTAGGGAGTTTGATATTGCTGGCTGCTCTTTCCCACACCCAGAAGTGTTTTTTTGGTGACCTTTTTTCCCAAATCACATAAGGGCCAATTTTTCATTTTTCAGGATATAAAATTTTTCAGATTTCTTTTGGTTTTTAAATCAAAACTCAGTTTCCCCCAAAAAATTTTAAAATTTTTTCGTTTTGGGGGTTTTAGTAATTGTGTAACAATTGTCTCCAAATCTTATGGGGTCAAAAAGGGGGGTTTTTTGGGAACCCCCAGGAAAGCAGGGCCCCATTTCAGCTGCTACCAAATGCGATCCATAGCTACACCCCTGTTAAGCTGTCCCCATCTTTTAATTGCAAAGAAAAAAATTAAATATTTTAGTTCAATTTTTTTTCTTCACTCTTAAAACCAAAATTTTTTTCCCCAGTTTTTCCCCCAAAAACCCGTTTACTGTTAGGGGTGGTAATTCAGCTTCTCCTCACCGTTAAAGGGATAACCCAAATTTAATAGCAATCTTTTTTCCCCCTTTTACTTTAAAAGGGGTTTTAGTTCGAATTGAAACCTCAAAACCCAACCCTAAAGTCAAGGGTTTAAACAAACAGAACTTTTTATGCTCCCATCTATAATTTTAACCCTCCCCTTTTTAACCCCGTTTTTTGGGGCCTTGTACCCCGTCCCCAAAACACCCAAAACCCTTAAAAGGGGGGTTCTGAGGGCGAAATTTAAAAACTCAAATTGGGGTTTTGGAGTATGATTTTAAAATTTGAAAAAAAGAAGCATTTTCTTACCCTTTTGTGTCCCGTTCTTTTGGTGTTGAGGGTTTTTTAACGTTCCCCTGCTATGAAAACAGCCAGTTTACAGGCACAACCTCCCCAAAGCAGGGGAAAAACACAGGGGAAGTATGCTTTTTTTTTTTTAATTTTTTAAATTTTGCCCCAAATTGGGGGAAAAAAAAAGGGTTTTTAAAGTCTCAGGGAAAAGTAAACTTTTGGGGTTCCCAAAACGGGGTGGGCCCCCAAGCATGAAGAGCTCACACTTTTCCTAAAGAACTTTCCAATGCTGTACCTATAATCATAATTAACCTAAGATTAGGAGTGAAGTTAAACTTCTCTCCACTTATAACCTGTTTTTTTCCCGGTTTCTTTAACTAAAACACTAGTAAAAAAGACATTTTTCGCTTCACATGCTAGTGCAGTAAATGAAACCTTGCTTCCTTAAGGCCTCTTAAGGCTTTTTTTTGCCGGGAGGCGCCGAGCGCGTCGGATTTGCCCCTTTCAGTAGGGCCCAATCCGTGGGTCATTAAGAAACCATGCTCTCATAAGAACATGGATTCCGTCCCTCCTCCCCTGGGGCAAACCCGGGAAAGGGGGAAAAAGTGACTGACGTTACCCGGGGGAAATATGCCGTGGAAAATGAAATTATGGGGCCGGGGCGGCGCCCCCCCGCGCTCCGGCCCGCCCCCCCGTGCCCCGGCCCCCCCCCCCGCCCCTTATTCACGGGGTTTTTGTGACCGGATTCCCTCAAAAATCCGGGGAATAACCCGTGTGAACCCCAGCCAAATAGGTAATAAAGTGATAAGATGCTAGAAAAAGGTGGCGTTTTTTTTAGCCCCCAAATCAGGGGCAGCCTCGCTCACTTCATGAATGCCCTGAATGCCATTATCGCGCATTACAGAGCGCTAGTGGCGCTTTGTGGCACTGATTTTTTAAAGGGCGTGCGGAGGGAGGGACGAACCCTACAATAATTTATAGTTACTACGGGGATTCTAGGGTGCATTTCAGTGGAACAGGGAAACCACTTTCAAAGTGGTTACCTTTAGCGAAATGTCATTTTAGCGTAGAATGGCCCCCATTTTTAAAACCCAAAAGCGGTTTATAAAACAGCGCATTCTAGGGTATTTTAAAGCACAAATAAATTTGGTGTTTTAAAATGCCCCCAATTTTTTACATGTGGCCCCTAGAGTTCTAAGCCTTTTGGTAACACAATTCGGTCCTTGAATAAAATTCAGGTTGGAAGAAAGATTGTTCTTTCCCCCCCCTTCCTTGGGGAGACCGAAATTTCTCAGGGGAAGCTGGGACTCTTAAGACTGCAAGTTTAGTCAGAGCATTGAAGTCACACAAGGTAGGTGTGGAGAGCTTGATCTAAGAAAAACACTGTGATGTTTGATCTGTTGGGTGAGAAAGCCTTGTGCTGATTTAGAGCCCCGAGGGCGGCAAAAAAATTTCTTCTTATTTGGATAATTATTTGGGTACATAAGAGTGCCTAGTACCAAAATGGGTCGGCCCGGAAGCCACACAGGGACCCAAAGATAACCCGACTAAGAAATTATAGTGGTTTTGCTGCTTTGTGAGAGGAAAAAGCCTGTGTTTTATTTGGGCCCAGAAAGGGGGGTTTTTTTTGTTTTTTTAC
>JAODAL010057569.1:0-22602 GCA_025379985.1 Phyllomedusa bahiana
TACGCATGGACCCCCCCTTTATGTAAGCCACCTCCCACAGTAACCCGAGCAGTGACCCCCCCCTTTAATGTTGCCACCTCCCGATAACCGAGCGTGGGGGCCCCCCCCTTTTTAATGTACGGCCACCACCGACGTAACCGAGCAGTGGAGCCCCCCCCCTTTAAAAGTCAGGGCCCCTCGCCGACAGTAACCCGAGGGGTGAGCCCCCCCCAAAGTACGCCACTCCCGCAGTACCGAGCGTGGCCCCCCCCTTTAAAGAACACCCCGCGTCCTAGGTGGGCCCCCCCAAACACACCTCCCGACAGTAACGAGCAGTGGACCCCCCCTTTAATGTACGGCCACCTCGCCGACAGTAACCTGAGCAGTGGAGACCCCCCTTTTAAAATGTCCCCCCGCCGACAGTACTGAGCAGTGTAGCCCCCCTTTAATGTACGGCCACCTCCCCGACAGTAACCTGAGCAGTGGAGCCCCCCTTTAATGTACCGCCACCTCACCGACAGTAACCTGAGCAGAGGAGCCCCCCTTTAATGTACGGCCACCTCACCGACAGTAACCTGAGCAGTGGAGCCCCCCTTTAATGTACGGCCACCTCGCCGACAGTAACCTGAGCAGTGGAGCCCCCCTTTAATGTACGGCCACCTCGCTGATAGTAACCTGAGCAAGTGGAGTCCAACCACCTCTTGTAACTGTACGCGCGCCAGCACTCACCGACAGTAACCTGAGCAGTGGGCTCCCCCTATTACGTACGGCCGCGTCCTCGCCGAGCAGTAACCTGAGCAAGGAGGCCCCCTTTACTGTAGTACGTTCTTCCCCTCGCGATAGTAACCCTGAGGCAGTGGAGCCCCCCTTTAATGTACGGCACCTCGCTCCGACGCCAGCCAACCTGAGCAGTGGCCGCCCACCCCTTTTGGCAATGTACCTGGCTGTTGACGCACCTCCCGACAGTAAAGCCTGAGCATGGGAGCCCCCCTTTAATGAAGCGATGCCACTCCGACTCCACCGACAGTCACACCCGAGCCGTGGGAGCCCCCCTTTAATGTAGCCCGGGCCCACCTCCCGACAGTAACCTGAGCAGTGGAGCCCCCCTTTAATGTACAGCCACCTAACCGACAGTAACCTGAGCAGTGGAGCCCCCCTTTAATGTACGGCCACCTCGCCGACAGTAACCTGAGCAGTGGAGCCCCCCTTTAATGTACAGCCACCTCGCCGACAGTAACCCGAGCAGTGGAGCCCCCCTTTAATGTACAGCCACCTCGCCGACAGTAACCTGAGCAGTGGAGCCCCCCTTTAATGTACGGCCACCTCGCCGACAGTAACCTGAGCAGTGGAGCCCCCCTTTAATGTACAGCCACCTCACCGACAGTAACCCGAGCAGTGGAGCCCCCCTGAGCTCACATGCATTACGCGATCCACCTCCGTCGACCGTAACCTGAGCAGTGGAGTGCACCTCTCCTTTAATTGTACAGTGCCCACCTCACAGACAGTATACCTGAGCTGCGCCCCCACCTTTAATGTACGGCCACCTCACCGACAGTAACCTGAGCAGTGGAGCCCCCCTTTAATGTACAGCCACCTCACCGACAGTAACCTGAGCAGTGGAGCCCCCCTTTAATGTACAGCCACCTCACCGACAGTAACCCGATCGCAGTGGAGCCCCCTTTCAATGTTGACAGACGGCCAGCACTTCGCCACGCGCAGTAACCTTATGGCATGGAGTCCCCCCCTTGGTTAGACAAGTCGGCCCACCTTCAGTGCCGACAGTAACACAGGCACGAGTGGAGAGCCCCCCCTTCTAATGTACACGCCAGCTCCGCCGACAGCTACAACCTGAGCAGGTGGAGCCCCCAACACTGATTCAGATTCGTACCGGACACACCTCGTCCGACAGTAACCTGTCAGTCATAGGCAGCCCCCCTTTAATGTACGGCACACCGCCTCGCCGACAGTAACCTGAGCAGTGAGCCCCCTTTATGTACGGCCACCTCGTCACAGTAACCGAGCAGCAGGAGCCCCCCCTTTAGATGTACGGTTGCACCCACACCCTCGCCGACAGTAACCTGAGCAGAGGAGCCCCCCTTTAATGTACAGCCACCTCGCCGACAGTAACCTGAGCAGTGGAGCCCCCCTTTAATGTACAGCCACCTCACCGACATTATAACCTGAGCATGTGGACGCCCGCTCCTCCCTGCGATTACCTGTACAGCCGACCTCGCCGACAGTACCCGAGCAGTGGGGCCCCCTTTACAGATCGTCGATCCACTCGCACCAACACACAAGCGTCATGGATCCTGTGGCGTGCAGAGGATGGAAATAGAGAGTCCAGATTTTTGACCAGTTGGTGGCTCGACATGAGATTCTTTACTGCTTTAAGCGTTCCAGTGCGCGAAAGGGGGTTTAGGCTTTATCAGCCAACAAGAGACGACGGGCTTGTGAGACGATATGAAAGCAAGGGGGCCTCCAGCTGTCAGAGGGGCGTTACGGTCGGTGAGGTGGTAGGTACCATAAGGGGGGGCTCACTGCCAGGTTAATGGTCCAGGCTGACGTCGGAGCGCTGCGCGATTACACCCAACGATTACACAAAGATGAGTGAGCGCCTTTCACAACAATCTCTAGGCGACACACGGACCTACCCGCCAACAAGCGGTAAGCACGCTGGGCGCAAACGCGAACTTGTTGAGAAACTATCTCAGCCTGCGGGGAGAGAGAACTGTCCGCTTCGCCGTCAGCGTGATCACACATGTACCCAAACACCGATAGACAGTTGGAACATGATTTGCTTGATAACATTATACAGGGGCGCTAATATACAACAGGGTGTGCGAGCCACCCGCTCTCTCTGGTCCCCGCGCCGCAGATCGCAAGAACCAAGGCACACACACTCATTGACGTGGGAATGCGTCCAACTCTTATGTCGGCTCGCACGGATTAGCGTCCTCCACACACACTAGGGCCCCGATATCCGTACCACGTGAGGCGTGCAGGAAATGCAGGGGTGACAGCTCCACGCAAAGGAGCGGGCAGTTACGGGCACAACAATGTAGAGGGAGAGCGGTGGTGTTGCGCACGCACACTCCACTCTCCCCCGCCTCACCAGGTTACCCCGTCGGCGAGTCACGGACAGCGCGAGGAGTGGAACAACTAAATTATATTTGAATACGCACCTCAGTGTGTGTAAGGCACCCTGTGGCACGGAAGTATTGTGAGCAGTGATCGTCCGTCTCTTACGGTCTACCATGGTTGTTCTACGGGCACACCCAGGGCGATGACGAACGATGTAGAGCTCCCAGGACAGGAGACAAAATGTAGCGACATGACTTAAACATAGATGGAGAATAGGATCGGACACGCGTGCGGCGAACAGCAAGAGCAATATGAAGAGCCCACTTACGCGGGGCACCACAACATACTTCACTACGGACATCGACCGAGAACTGCGAGCCAGTGTGCGTGAGCGGCGCGCGTGACCGTTATCTTATAGTCTTCACTATACCATCTGTCTCCACACCAACACGATCCACAGTATTTGCGATGGCCGTACAATCGCTCTCTAGGAGATGAGACACATTCGATAAGACTCCACTGTGCAGCTCTGCCACATAACATTAATGGGCAAATGACCAGCCCTATTACACACTACGGCACTTCATGAAGTCCTATTGGCATTGTGTGGATTCTATTCTAAACTCTAAGGATCTACAATATCACATCCGAACAGAGAACAGCCGACTGGCTAGCAACACATCTTCAGTAACATGGAGGAGTCGAAACAATCGCCATACGTGCGCGTCAGGGAGCGATTACTTTAATTTGTTGTCTAACAAATAAGAGCCTACCCAGCGGAAAACATGAAAGGGACAGGATCACATATGATTATGGCAATGCAATACGTGGGCCTGCGGTAGAAGCGCAAAAGTAAACAATTCTTGCCGCAGGCATGGTCACTCATGGCTGTGGCGAGGATCAACATATGAGTGTGCGCGAGTGGACTGAAATACGACAGGAGGTACACAGTGAAGGGCAGTGTCATCGCAACTACGCTGCCAGGCGTCAAGGATTTTAAGTGTAGACTGCGTCACGTTCAGTGGTGTTCGTATAGAGTCTTCTATATCGAGAGGTCTACTATGACTATCGAGATATAGCAGAAAAGCTTACCGGCTTCTCCCGGGATCGGTTACATCGACTAAGACGACTACGCGCGAGAGACAACGATAGTGACTTGTTAGTGGAGTTTACTAGAGCTCTAGAGTATATAACTTATTTTACGTGGTAGCATCAGATCTATGACACACTCTCTACACGTTCATTCTGCGTCTCTTTTCTCATGTATCTACTGAGAAACACAACACGTGATGGCTTGCACATGTGATCTATGTCATATGTTCTCTAGTTGATTTGAGCGCACAGCATCCGATCTACACTGAGCAGACAAGTCACTAAGATCAACAACACATATTGGACTATATCAAAGGAGGCATGTGCCTATCGACGTGCGCCACTTGATTAAAAAGAAAACCTCAGAATCTAGACTCATACCCGCAGTTAAACTCCACAATTACGTATCGAACCGATATCCGATGGTGTGAACGCTCCACATAAAAAGTCCTGAACCCATATCTACAGAGTATCTGTGTGGTTCGGAGATAATGTGAGAGTCCTGATAAGAGCGTTATATCTAATATACTATTAATCTATAGATCCGTGTGGTACCAAGGTATGTCAACACGAGGCCAATTACCGCAAGCGAGTCAGACATGCTAACGAGGAGCTCGTGGACAAGCACAGACAAGCGATGGGATACGTTCGGTGTTACTCATCATCAACTGATCATTGACTGGATGAGAGACGCGACACGTACTCAGGGACAATTGAGATCATTCAAGCAACAGTCTTTTTCTCTACTATTGCTTCGGACTGAGTCTTACAAGAGCTCGGAAGAGATCTTGTGACACTGCTTGATATTAGGTATTGTTACGCTGGGGCCAGTGTTCGGACTACCAGTACGAGAGTGACGATCACACACCTTGGTGTCGAGGGTCTGATACTTACTCTAGATACTAGAATTCCGTAGGCGGTGAGCCTGGAATTTAAAGGGGGGAGCCACTGCGCTGGGGTAATGTCGCGAGGTGGCCGTTCAATATTTAAGGGGGGGAGCCAAGGCTCTGGGTTACTGTCGGCCTAGGAGGTGGCGCCTACATTAAAAGGGGGGGCTCCACTGCTCAGGTTAATGCCGGCGAGGTGGCCGTAACATTAAAAGGGGGGGCTCAACTGCTCAGAGTTACTGTAGTGAGGTCTGGCCGTTACTTTAAATGGGGAGGGCTCCACGGCTCCAGGTTACTATCACGAGGTGGCCGTACATTAAAGGGGGCTCCTCTCTCAAGTGTTACTGTCAGGCGAGGTGGCCGTTACATTTAAATAGGTAGGGGCGGCTCCACTGCTCAGAACCTTACTGAGTCGTGTGCAGTGGCACTTATGGAGCCAGATAGGCCTATTAAAGGGATGGTCGAGCTCCACCTGCTTCATGAAGTTGACTATCGCAAGCGACGATCTGCGTCCGTACATAAAGGGGGTGGCTCCGCTGCTCAGATTCTCTTATCCTTCTGATCGGTGAGTGTGGGCCGTACATTAAAGTCGGGGCTCCTCGCTCAGTTACTGTCGGGCGAGGTGGCCGTACATTAAAGGGGGCTCCACTAGCTCTGGTTAACTGTCGGTTGTGAGGTGGCCGTACATTAAAGGGGGGCTCCACTGCTCAGGTTACTGTCGGTGAGGTGGCCGTACATTAAAGGGGGGCTCCCCACTGCTCAGGTTACTGTCGGCCGAGGTGGCTGTACCTTAAGGGGGGCTCCACTGCTCAGGTTACTTCAGGCGAGTAGCCGGCTGTACATTTTAAGGGGGTCCTCCACCTGCTCAGGTTACCGTCCGGCTCGAGGTGGCGATGAGCACCATTAAAAGTGGGGGGGCTCAGCACTGCTCACTAGGTACGTCCGGTGAGGTGGCTGTACATTAAAGGGGGGGGCTCCACTGCTCAGGTTACTGTCGGTGAGGTGGCTGTACATTAAAGGGGGGGGCCACCATGCCTCCAGGTTACTGTCGGAACCGTGGCTGTACATTAAAACGTGGGCCAGGGGTCCCTTCCACTGCTCAGGGCTTTGGGTGAAGCTGACGTGGGTCTTGAAGTAGAGTGAGAACAAGTCGCACTATCAAGGGGGGGCTCCACTGTGCTCACCTCGTAAACGGCTACTGAGTCGGCACGGAGGTGTGGCCAGTCCACTTAAAGGAAGATCGGCGTGGCACCAGTCTGCTCATGTGTACTGACCGTCGGTGGTGAGCAGCGCTGCTATAGCCAATTCATAGACATTGGGAGCTCGCTCTCCCACTGCTCAGGTTACTGCGTCGTGAGGTGGCTGTACAATAATAGGGGGGGCTCCACTGCTCAGAGATTACAGCGGTGAGGTTTGTGGTCCGTAACATTAAAGGGTGTTTCTGTCCCACCTCTCTGTAGTTACTCTACATGAGTGCGCTCGTTATGCTTGAGAAGCATCACCATATAAGTGAATATTGAGAGAACACGTGCCGTCTTCATCATTCACATGCATGGCCGGATCCCCAGTGGACTCTGCTTTTTATGGTAAAAGATTCTCTTATCAAAAACAAATCCCTACATTCTGCAAAATATGAGTGTTCCATTACCATAGGTCCTACACTATTCCTAGATATCCCATCTTGTATGGGCTGCATCACCCGCTCCTTTGGTCACTATAAGATACAGACCTGTTCAATGCATTCCTGATAGGCTGCCAAGTACCTGGTCCGCTTAACTCATCATGCGATAGCCCTGTTTTGATCTTATCCTGATAAAGGCGGACAGCACTTGGTTGCCTTAGCTACAGAACATTTTTGATTCTTTCCGATAGGCGGCGAGTCAGCACTGTTCTATAGCTAAATAGACCATGTTTTTCAAGAATCTCACCTGATAGGTCTGCCACCACTGGTCGCTATAATTTATCTTCTTCTGACTATCTAAACAGATACACCGACTTGCTCTACCTCGTAGATTACGCGTCTAAGCGGACAACACCAAATGTAGGGAGACAAGGCTTGGCATCTTGCGTCTAGTTTACGCATCATCTCCTCCGCTAACAAACTAGTGCACGGCCTAGGTCTGTCTGACCGAACGACACATCTACCCGAGAGCCGGCTGCAACACAGCCCCCCAATAGAGAGAAGTTGTAGAGTCGGTGCGAACAAGCTACATGTCTCTACTGACATAAGTCGGAATCTAATCTAACCGCGGGTATGCCCTATCTCGACGGCCACTACAGCAACCCTCTGTTTTTGAATCCCCAAAGCACAAACAAACTGAAAGGGGGGTTTCCCTGGACTGTGAAAATAACTCGGCTTTCTCCCACACGAGCTCGAGCTATCGTTCCCAATGTGTTAATGATAAGTCTCAGACCCTCACCTGGTGTCACTTCCATCTCCACCGTTACCGTACTATGTTTCATCCAGAGTTTCGAGAACCTCCTCTGGATCTCCGTAATGCCAATCTCCGAAATGATTGCCTTCGGAGGCGACACAGGGCACATAGTGACCACTCGGGTAGTCGACGGTGATCGACTGCAGCATCAGGAGAAGCCCGAAACGGTGACACGAGACACCTCTCAGGTGTTGTCTGCGAGAGCCGGCCATGTGAAGACAGGTATATCACATATTGATTCGGCGGCTACCTCTAGCGAGAGCGCGCGTTAAGATCCTCGGATCTCGCGGCGATCTATCTAACCGACACACACACACACACACTGAAACTACATCTCAGCGCTCTGCACTTCCTGTCTGCCCCTCCGGCTCCTTGTCCTGGTGGAGGTAGAAGCAGAAATAATTGCTGGCAAGCTTGAGCGCGACGTGTGAGCGTCTCAGTTAACGGCGCATACACTCTCTCGAGAGAGAGAGAGTTCAGATGTGATATATGAGACAAAACTCCAAAGCTGATGATTAAAACCGGTGGGGAAAAAACAGTGACGGAAACAACACACACACACACATCAACGGCCTAGCCTAACTTGAGCCTTAATGTATGGAAAACGGTTCTGATTAAGAATGCGATCCTTGGATTGCCCATCTCAGGGGCCCAGCTTTGTTACTTATACTGCTGTGAAAAATAAGAGTTGCTAGTTTCCTTAAAGGGAACCTGCACATAGTCTTTATATGCCCCACCACCATGGCTCGAGGGCAGACATACAAGCTAGCTGTGGTCAACTCTGCTGTTCTACCAGCGCTGTGCCCCTTATTCCTGTAAGATGCAGCAGTTTTATGAGAGCATTTACCCCCCCTCAAATCTTATTCGAGTTTATTCTAGCCTCCCAACCCACGCAAAGGCCTTAGCTCCGCCCTACTTGACGGTTAGTCAACGGAGCATGACTTCTTACCTATCAAGATAGAGGCTGATTTCGGACGTTATGATGCTCTGGGCGGAGGCTGACGCCTCTAGATGGCGCGGCCCAAGCGTGGGGGTTTTGCAAACCAAACAGACTCTTTGAAGGACTCTTCGAATGACTCTTTTTTCTGGCTGAAACTGCAATTTTAGATTAAATGCTCTAAAGACTTCCAGTCATCTTACAGAATAAGGGACCCAGCGCTGGAAACAGCAGGTCTGACACTAGCTTGTGCTGTCCTCAGCAAGGGCGGCAAAAACTATGCCACAGGTTCTCTTTAAAGGGGTTGTCTCGCTACAAAGAAAAGCTTTCAAATTGTAGGGAACACAAAATAAAGACATTTTCCAAATATATTGCTTTGTTTCCTATGTTATCCCCTAAGGAGATACAAGTGAATTTAATGGACCTCCCTGGCAATTTCACGTTCCTCAGTAACTGACCTGTAAACAATTCTCCCCCTGCTGTTTGTTCAATGAGATAACAGCCTTGAGTCTGAGGTATGTCATCACAACTCAGGCATCCATTATCGCCTCATGAGGTCGCGATGATGCACTACAGCAATAAAATAGTGCTTGTATTTTTATTAAATAAAACAGAAACTGCTAAGAATTATGGCAGCTTGTCAGTCAGTTTTCTGGCGTTCGGTTACTCACAGAATAGAAGACATGATCCCTGTCACTGTATATAGTTAGTTTGTTTCGAGAATGCATAGATGCTGATTCTATCAGATTACGCCATTCTGACAGCGGTGCGGCACACGGCAGTGAGCTGTACAAGCATGAGCTGTATGCAAATAGATCAGAGCTTCACGCGCGCAACCACGCGAAGCTGCACAGCGTGGTCTCATTATGTAGCTAGCCAATTTCATCCGGAAGCTGTGCAGTCCTCTCTGAAACTCTGTGCGAAGTGGGAGCATCAACTCCGCTTTAAAGGGGTTGCACTCTCGCGAAACATGGATTTTCATCTTTACAACCTCAGACCTGTTTTCTTGGTTTCACTTTGAATTCCAGGCGCGTGTTTTACTGCTTCCACAACAGGCTGCAAGTAAGAAAGCCCGGTCCTGTAGCTAAAGCAAACCAGCGCTGGCAAGCCTATCAGGATAGATCAAACAGGTCTGTACTATAGCGACCTGAGGAGGCTGATGCAGCCCATACAAGAGGGATATCTCAGAATAAGGGAGGACACTGGTAATGGACACATATTGCAAAGTGACTTGGTTTTTTGCAAGATCTTAACAAAAAATGCAATCCTTGTAACGAGACAACACCCCTTTAAGGCAACAAAGACAGTTTTGATAAATGAGGCCCTGGGTGTGTATATATCCATATAGAAAACCACAGCCACACTGCCCAAAATATAGGGAAGTAGAGCCAGCGAGGCAGAGCCTGGTCGGAGGCTCAAAACTTGGGGCATGTCCCCCTGGCAGGGTTTTTGGACGGTTTTTCCTACGGTTCGCGGTTTTGCAAACCGCCTGAAAACCTGAAACGATCTCTCTCCCATAGACTTTAATAGAAAAACCGCCTTGCAGTCCCCACGAAACTGATTTATTCACACCCACCCCGCACTGCGGACCGCCAAAACATTTGAACATGTTCATTCTTCCGACTGGTTTCTAGAAGGAAAATTAACATTGGAGTCAATGTAAACCACTCAAAATGTATCCAGCGCTTTTTGGTGCGGTTTTTGTTTTTTGCAAAGAAAAAAAAGGCAAGAATGATCTCGCCTATAGCGGGTGTGTTTTGGAGGTCCTTTTGCACTTTTTTTTTTTTTTTTTTTTTTACACAGGAAGGTCCTGCAAAGCACTTCAGTGTGAACGAGAGTCTATCAGGGCATGTCCCCCCCCACGGCCGAACAGGTTTTACAGACCATCTGAAAAACCGGCCGCAAACGAGCACAATGGGCTCCCATGGACACCCCATTGCGCGGATTTTCTGCCCGCGGGTCGCCCAAAGGGCGTTCTACATGCACATTTTTCAGTCCGGCCTTTGGACAGAATGTGTGCATGGGAAGGGGGAGGGCTATGACTTAAAGGGAATATGTCGCCAATTTTTTTAATTTACTTATTAAATCAAGCCCCTGATCCACATTCGTTTCCTCTTCAGTCGTTTTATTTCCTGATTGTAGATTTCTCTATTCGGCGGCCGTAACAATATGATTGTGGGAACGAACTTCTTGCTTGCGCACTGCTTCTTAACAGTCAGTCATAGATAATACTTTACAGCAGCTTCCCATGCACATTGGGATTTCTTAAGACAGGTTTCTGTCCAAGACTTGGATAGGATGAGTTTTCACTGTGAAGGGAGGGGGAGAGGGGAGCTGTGAACATCTTTGTGACGGTTGGATTCTGTGTTATCTGTACACATTGGTGTCTCCTTTCAGCTTGAAGCGCCTGCTTTTATTGATATTCCCCGTTCACCGACGGCTTATTTTGCCGAGCGAGGATTGGTGCGCCGTACTCCCCCCGCACCGGATTTGCGCTCAGTACGGCGCCAATCCGTCGGAGTAATTAACGGTAATACCACTGCTCTCATTGCTAGAGAACAGTGGATTCGCGTCCGTCTCCTCCCCCTCGGCGAATCCGCCAGCGGGGGGAAAAAGTGACATGCACATTATTACGGCGCGGGACATTGCGCCGTCAAACAATATCAGCTAGTGATTCTATATTTTTGTGGTTCCCGGGAGCGGCGCTCCCCCCGCCGCGCTCCGGCCCCGCCCCTTATTCACTTGACCTGAGCCGGACTTGTAGCGCATCCGGCTCACAAATCCGTTCCGGGAATAAGGCCGTGTGAACAGGCCTAAACGGCCATAATGAGCAGTACATTGAAAATCTCCATCTACCAGTAACAGGAAGTTTCAGCCTATTATTAGACCTGTAGTGGGCCAAAGTGAAACTGCAGGACTTAAAGGGGTTGTATCATTTTTTGAAGGGCCCTTCAGAATAAGGGGACAGTGAAAACAAAAATTTTTTGAAATTTGATGTCATTACAAAGCTTTTGTTATAAAGTTTTCCTTATCTTTGTTCACACGATACCAGTTGGTGGATCCCCCCTCCTTGGGCATTTCACTAGCGAGAGCTCATTTAATTCTGTCAGGCCCCGGGGTGGGCGTATTCACGGAGCTTGCTTTCCCCTCCCCTTTCACCAAAGTAAGGGCCCGGCACATTTTCCTCTGCACACCAAAGAAACAAACAACACGCGGGGTTTTCTATAATCAGGAAACACACAATTGTGTATCGATCCCTGCCCCCCTGCTAAAAAGGGATCTGTCCCGTTCATAAAAAGCTAGATTAAACTGTAACAAATCTCCGCTGTGGAGAAGAGATCGTGTCAGTCTGATTGAATGAGCCGTGGTATGTTACAGTTTTTTACTAAAAAAGACTGATGGGGAGAACACAGTAAAAGTGGCTCAGAGATGGGGGGGATTTGGGGGACCAGCATGCACAGTAAAGGGGGGATGAGCACCCAGCCGGGGGGGGGGAAAAAAACGCCCCCCCTTTCACAGTTAGAAGTGAGAGGGGATGAATCCCGAACAAAAAAGCGATACATCCCCTTTAAGGGTTATGAAAAAAATACTGAAATGATGCGGAAAAAAAAAATATATATACCAAAAAATTCCTAAAAATGTTTTAAAAGAAAAAAAATGTGATTTTAAAAAAGAAGTATTTTTGATACCCTTCCCTTTTAAAAAAACCTCAAATAAACTATCACTGAAGCAGGGCATTTAAATGTTTCCATAAATTTCCCCTGCCAAAGGCGAGTATAGATAAATATAGATGTACACGCACATAATGTATTTTTGTCTTTGCTCGCTGACATACAGATGACTGTGCCTTGCTGTGCAGGGGGAAACCCTTGATGTCACGTGATGTCAGGGGTTTCCCCTTCCCCCCAAAGCCCTGTATGTCATGTGATGTCAGGGGGTTCCCTATCCTCACCGAACCCCGTGATTCCTGTGATGCCGGGATTCCTATATACCGAAGCCCCCTGATTCCTGTGAGCCAGGGGTTTCCCTATCACTCACCAGAAAAACCCCGTGTGTCATGTGATGCCAGGGGGTTCCTATCACTACCTCAGCCCTGGATGTCAGGGGGTTCCCTATCACTCACCTCAGCCCTGGATGTCAGGGATTCCCTATCACTCACCCGAAGCTCCCTGATGTCATGTGTGCCAGGGGTTTCCTTACACCCCCAAAACCCCTTTTGGGCATGTGATGCCAGGGGTTTCCCTATCACTCACCAGAAGCCCTGTGATGTTGATGCCAGGGGATTCCCTATCACTCACCAGAAGCCCTGTGATGTCAGGGGATTCCCGATCACTCACCAGAAGCCCTGTGATGTCAGGGGATTCCCTATCCCACCGAAGCTCCCTGATTCAGTGATGCCAGGGGGTTTTCCCTTTTCATCACAGAAGCCCTGTGATGTCTGGGGATTCCCTATTGCTCACCTCAGCCCTGTGATGTCACTGTGATGTCGGGGGTTTCCCTATCGCTCACCTCAGCCCTGTGATGTCACTGTGATGTCAGGGGTTTCCCTATCACTCACCTCAGCCCTGTGATGTCATTGTGATGTCAGGGGATTCCCTATCACTCACCTCAGCCCTGTGATGTCATTGTGATGTCAGGGGATTCCCATCGTTTACCCCAGCCCGTCATGTATTTTGATTAGGGGATTCCCTATCGCTCACCAAAACCCCGTGATGTCAGGGGATTCCCCCACGCTACCTAGCCCTGTGATGTCAGGGGATTCCCTATCGCTCACCTCAGCCCTGTGATGTCATTGTGATGTCAGGGGATTCCCTATCGCTCACCTCAGCCCGGTGATGTCAATGTGATGACAGGGGATTCCCTATCGCTCACCTCAGCCCTGTGATGTCATTGTGATGTCAGGGGATTCCCTATCACACACCTCAGCCCTGTGATGTCAGGGGATTCCCTATCACCAGAAGCTCCGTGATGTCACTGTGATGCCAGGGGTTTCCTTATCACTCACCAGAAGCCCTTTGATGTCACTGTGATGTCAGGGGAATCCCATCGCTCCCTCAGCCCCGTGATTTATTGTGATTCAGGGGATTCCCTATTTCCCCACCTCAGCCCTGTGATGTATTGTGATGTCAGGGGGTTCCCCCATCGTCACCCCCAGCCCCGTGATGTCATTGTGATGTCAGGGGGTTCCCCATCACTACCTCGCCTGTGATTATTGTGATGTCAGGGGATTCCCTATCGCTCACCTCAGCCCTGTGATGTCAGGGGATTCCTTATCGCTCTCCTCAGCCCTGTGATGTCACTGTGATGTCAGGGGATTCCCTATCGCTCACCTCAGCCCTATGATGTCACTGTGATGTCAGGGGATTCCCTATCGCTCACCTCAGCCCTGTGATGTCATTGTGATGTCAGGGATTCCCTATCGCCCCCCCTCAGCCCTGTGATGTCATGGATGTCAGGGGGTTCCCTACACTCACCCCAGCCCCATGATGTCACTGTGATGTCAGGGGATTCCTACGTCACCCCAGCCCTGTGACAGTTGTTTTTGGGGGTTTGTGGGGGGGGGCTGCTCCTCACGTCGCCCTGCAGTACAGGGAGGAGTCATGTATGTGTGGGAGGGGGGAGATGCTCTGCTGGCCATTGTCCTGACTGATGGGGGAGGGCTGGATTAGTGGTGGCCTTTGTCTCTGCAGGGCTGTGGGTCGCTGACTATAGGAGACGTCTGCTCCTCCTATCTGATTCCTGTATGGAAGGCTGTGACTAGACACACTGATGAGATTCCCAGACCTGTGCTTGCTGTCAGTAGATGGTGAGCTCCTCTCTGCCAGTGTCAGGCTGATCTCACAGTCTATATGATGTGTGAGGGGCTGCTCCAGTCTCAATGTGAAGAATAGGGCCACTATTCTGCTCCCCCGACCTCTCTATGGCTGCAGCGTTCCTGCCTCCAGGAGGCGTCTGCAAATCCTCAGAGTCGCTGCTTGTTACATTTCCATTCAATGGTGACCAGACTGGGCGAGCAGGTGTAATGGAGCCGGCCAGATTAGATATGTAATGGGTATATGGCTTACTGTCTGCAGGATATGCCCTGTGCTGATTTCTCCTATAGAAAGGATAGCCCAGGAGCTGGTTATTGTAGAGGCGGGGCGGCCCCCGTGCTGGTTATTGGGGATCGGGCGGGCCCCCCCCGTGCTGGTTATTGGGGATCGGGCGGGCCCCCCCCCCCCCCCCCCCCCGCGCTTGCTTATTGGGGATCGGGCGGGGCCCCCCCCCCCCCCGTGCTGGTTATTGAGGATTGGGCCCCCCCCCCGTGCTGGTTATTGGGGATCGGGCGGGGCGGCGTCGGGGGGCCGGCCCCAGGAACTAACCTCCCTTCTGCACAAGTTCGGATACAACCTCCCACGATGGGGTGGATATGATAGGGAGCAGTAATGGCGGATGGGGAGTGTGATGTGACTGCTCCGGCTGGAGGAGGTTTCCCTATCTCTGTTCATTGGGGCCCTCTAGTCAGATCCCCTCTAGTGCTGACTGTGTAACACACATATCAGAAACATTAGACACCCCCCCCCCCTCCGCCTCCTCATATTCGTGCTGCGCCTTTCATACTATGCGGTGCCAACCATGTAACTGTCAGTGCCAGGCAGGTGGCATGCAGAGCTTGGCAGCCCCTACAGAACAGCGCGTGCTGCGGGGCACCGTCCTCCATGAATCTTTAATGATAATTTGCTTGAGAAGCTGAGACCTGATTCCTCAGCGCTGCTTACAGGATCCTATTACTCCGAAAACACCTGAGCCGGCAATAATAGGAGGCATCTTATCTACAGGAGATTATAGAGACCGGGGGCTAGAGCAGTGCCGGTCATAAACCAATCCTATATTATTATACTCCAGAGCTGCACTCACTATTCTGCTGGTGCAGTCACTGTGCACATACATTTTTATCCTGTACTGATACTGAGTTACATCCTGTATTATACTCCAGAGCTGCACTCACTATTCTGCTGGTGCAGTCACTGTGTACATACATTACTTATCCTGTACTGATCCTGCGTTACATCCTGTATTATTATACTCCAGAGCTGCACTCACTATTCTGCTGGTGCAGTCACTGTGTACATACATTACTTATCCTGTACTGATCCTGAGTTACATCCTGTATTATACTCCAGAGCTGCACTCACTATTCTGCTGGTGCAGTCACTGTGTACATACATTACTTATCCTGTACTGAACCTGAGTTACATCCTGTATTATACTCCAGAGCTGCACTCACTATTCTGCTGGTGCAGTCACTGTGTACATACATTACTTATCCTGTACTGATCCTGAGTTGCATCCTGTATTATACTCCAGAGCTGCACTCACTATTCTGCTGGTGCAGTCACTGTGTACATACATTACTTATCCTGTACTGATCCTGAGTTACATCCTGTATTATACTCCAGAGCTGCACTCACTATTCTGCTGGTGCAGTCACTGTACATACATTACTTATCCTGTACTGATCCTGAGTTACATCCTGTATTATCCTACAAAGCTGTAATCACTATTCTGCTGATAGAGTCACTGTGTACATACATTACTTATCCTGTACTGATCCTGAGTTACATCTGTATTATTATACTCCAGAGCTGCACTCACTATTCTGCTGGTGCAGTCACTGTGTACATACATTACTTATCCTGTACTGATCCTGAGTAACATCCTGTATTATCCTCCAGAGCTGCACTCACTATTCTGCTGGTGCAGTCACTGTGTACATACATTACTTATCCTGTACTGAACATGAGTTACATCCTGTATTATACTCCAGAGCTGCACTCACTATTCTGCTGGTGCAGTCACTGTACATACATTACTTATCCTGTACTGATCCTGAGTTGCATCCTGTATTATACTCCAGAGCTGCACTCACTATTCTGCTGGTGCAGTCACTGTGTACATACATTACTTATCCTGTACTGAGTTACATCCTGTATTATACTCCAGAGCTGCACTCACTATTCTGCTGGTGCAGTCACTGTACATACATTACTTATCCTGTACTGATCCTGAGTTACATCCTGTATTATCCTACAAAGCTGTAATCACTATTCTGCTGATAGAGTCACTGTGTACATACATTACTTATCCTGTACTGATCCTGAGTTACATCCTGTATTATCCTCCAGAGCTGCACTCACTATTCTGCTGGTGCAGTCACTGTGTACATACATTAATTATACTGAACTTATCCTGAGTAACATCCTGTATTATCCTCCAGAGCTGCACTCACTATTCTGCTGGTGCAGTCACTGTGTACATACATTACTTATCCTGTACTGATCCTGAGTTACATCCTGTATTATACTCGAGAGCTGCACTCACTATTCTGCTGGTGCAGTCACTGTGTACATACATTACTTATCCTGTACTGATCCTGAGTTACATCCTGTATTATCCTCCAGAGCTGCGCTCACTATTCTGCTTGTGCAGTCACTGTACATACATTACTTATCCTGCACTGATCCTGAGTTACATCCTGTATTATCCTCCAGAGCTGCACTCACTATTCTGCTGGTGCAGTCACTGTACATACATTACTTATCCTGTACTGATCCTGAGTTACATAATGGATTCTCCTCCAGAGCTGCACTCACTATTCTGCTGGTGCAGTCACTGTGTACATACATTACTTATCCTGTACTGATCCTGAGTTACATCCTGTATTATCCTCCAGAGCTGCACTCACTCTTCTGCTGGTGCAGTCGCTGTGTACATACATTACTTATCCTGTACTGATCCTGAGTTACATCCTGTATTATCCTCCAGAGCTGCACTCACTATTCTGCTGGTGCAGTCACTGTGTACATACATTACTTATCCTGTACTGATCCTGAGTTACATCCTGTATTATCCTCCAGAGCTGCACTCACTATTCTGCTGGTGCAGTCACTGTGTACATACATTACTTATCCTGTACTGATCCTGAGTTACATCCTGTATTATACTCCAGAGCTGAACTCACTATTCTGCTGGTGCAGTCACTGTGTACATACATTACTTATCCTGTACTGATCCTGAGTTACATCCTGTATTATCCTCCAGAGCTGCACTCACTATTCTGCTGGTGCAGTCACTGTGTACATACATTACTTATCCTGTACTGATTCTGAGTTACATCCTGTATTATCCTCCAGAGCTGCACTCACTATTCTGCTGGTGCAGTCACTGTGTACATACATTACTTATCCTGTACTGATTCTGAGTTACATCCTGTATTATACTCCAGAGCTGCACTCACTATTCTTCTGGTGCAGTCACTGTACACACACTCGTTCCCTGTGATTTGTATGTTTGCAGTGTATACACAGGACATTAGACACAGAACAATATTTGTTTGGTCGATTAACATTTTGGCTCCAGGAAATAAACCTCAAACAAATAGAAAGTAAATAATTCTAATTAACCCTGAATCCACCTGGACTTCCTGTTCTCACAGCTGAGTGTTTGTTACAGCTGTATCAGGTCTGGAGATTTTGTTCTATCTGCGCTGACACATTGTAACAGGCTATAGACCAGCAGGATATAGCGATAGGAGGCTTTGTATGGGGTCAGGACATGTTCTCTAAGTGTATTTAAGGATGTATCTTTCACTGAGAGCAAGCAGAGGTAGTGAAAGTGGTCACACGTTGTGTTAGATTGCAGCAGCCGTGTCCTGTATGGGGTCAGACATGGGGTTCTATACCGTGTCTGGTCTGTGTAGTAGACGGAGGGTGAGGTGCATCCTGGGGGATGTTGGCACCGCTGCCCACTCTTATCTCCTGGTCACAGGATTGGAGTTTGATCCCTTGTGCCGCGTTGTCATAAGTGTGAAGGTCTCTGCTGTCATCACAAGGTCAATCCAGGGCACAGATGCTGCAGCGCTTCATGTTCTAGGTGTGGATACAGTTCTGTCATGTAGAAGCCATAGGTCTGCTTCTCTTGGTGCATGAAGAAAATGCCAGAGCGGCAGTGAGGACTGACACACGTTCAGAACAGTGGTGCCCACTCCCACCGCCCCCCTGTCTTGTGCGCCAGCCCACTCCCGCCGCCCCCCTGTCTTGTGCGCCGGCCCACTCCCGCCGCCCCCCTGTCTTGTGCGCCGGCCCACTCCCGCCGCCCCCCTGTCTTGTGCGCCGGCCCACTCCCGCCGCCCCCCTGTCTTGTGCGCCGGCCCACTCCCGCCGCCCCCCCGTCGTGTGGGCCGGCCCACTCCCGCCGCCCCCCTGTCTTGTGCGCCGGCCGACCCCCGCCGCACCCTCCGTCCCTCCTTTTATGACATTTGTACTGACTCTTGTTCTTTGTGTTTCCCCTACAGTACAGCGCGGTGGACACCAACCCCCTGTCCCTCTACGTCATGCACCCATTCTGGTGCTCTATAGTAAACGTGAGTGCGCATTCCCCTCATCCGCCATCTGGTCCTTCAGGAATCGCCTCTTCATGGACACTCACGTGCGTCTCTTTAGTTTTTCCCCAGGTGGTTGGCGCCGAATCTCATCACATTTAGCGGTTTCCTGCTGCTCGTCTTCAATTTCTTCATGATGGCCTATTTTGACCCGGATTTCTACGCTTCAGGTATGTGGGCACCCTCTCGCCTCTGCTACATCCCTGCTGTCACTCAGCTTGCACGATTCAATCTCTATGAATATGTTTCAATCCGCTTCTTGTGCGTTTACCCTAAAAGAGCTGTCTATGGAAGTGAAAGAGCTGTAATACCAGGCATGGCCTCCGTATAGTGGTGGGGCTGTTGCTTGAAAACTGCAGATATATAATATATATAGATAGATAGATAGATAGATATATAGATATATATAGATAGAATCCAAAAAATATCGCAGCACTCATCAGGTAAAAGGTGTTACATGTGGGAATAAACTTCACGCTTTTTCACCTTTCACCCGATGAGTGCTGCTATATTTTTTGGATTTTATTGATTGTGGAAGTCTTTTCCGGACTTTGACTATCGCTGGCACCCCGCTACATCTATTTTTGATAGTGCTGCTGAATTATTTATTTATATAATTTATATATATATATATATTATATATATATATATATATATATATATATATATATATATATTATATATATATATATAATATATATATATATATATATATATATATATATATATATATATATTATATATAATATATTTCAGATTTAAAATAAATAAAAATTTATATATATATTTTCAGATTTAAAATAAATAAAAATTTATATATATATTTCAGATTTAAAATAAATAAAAATTTATATATATATTTCAGATTTAAAATAAATAAAAATTTATATATATATTTCAGATTTAAAATAAAAAAAATTTATATATATATATATATATTTTGTATTTTTTTTATCTGAAAAATCTTAACACCACCTTCACACCATGACATACCTCTTATGTTGTGGTGTCATTAGGGTTTTTTTGGTAATGGACTAACAAGCTAAATCTGCTTCATATCTGTCCGGTTAGGGGGTTGTCTACTGAAATCTACCAGTAATAAGCAATCCTGTCACTTAGTGGAAAATATCAACTGGTTCAACTGATGGCCTTTAAAAAGTGGTTCTTATTACCAAGGTGCCGCACAACAAACCTCTCATGACGGATAAAACCAGTGACTGGTCTCAAGACCTTCACAACCTTATTGGTGCAAAACATACTGATGACATTGGCTTTTGGAAGAATTTCTAAACTATTGATGGCTCCAGTGAGCATAATCCAGAAGTGTAAAGAACATCATTTTACTACAAGCCACAATGAGGTGCTCCCCACAAGTCTTAAGACAGAGGAGCACCTGTCTGTGTGCCAGCCCTCCGCGGCCTGTGGGAGGACATTTCAGCAAGACAATGATCCCAAATACACAGACAGGGAAACTGTTAGTTGTATCAGAGACAGAACATAAAGCTGCGAGAACAGCCGAGCCGATCACCTGAGCCGAATCCAATAGAAAATCTATGGAAGGAACTAAAGCTTTGAGTTCATAGATGGAGCCCACGGTAGCTCCAGGAGGTGAGGACTATTTGTATGGAGGAATGGGCCGTGATCCCTCCTGAGCAATGCAGGCGACTAGTTTCTCCATACAGAAGGCATCATCACCAACAAAGGCTTCTGTACCAATGTATTCAATACATTTCAGTAAACGCGTTCAATACTTTTTCCCTGTGTAATTTCTCATTATTACACATTATTTATGGACCTTTATGGTTAGATTTCTTTGCCTGTGTGGATTGGATGGGTTGTTACTGACATCTGGGGAGAACTTCATGTCAATTGCATCTTTACTTCGAAAACTGGTGACGTGTTCAATACTTCTTTCACCTTTTGTATGTGTAATAAAATAATGAAAAATATATATAAATAATGTGTGTGAATAACCCTTTTAACCACTTAGATGCCATGCTTGGTGCAAGCGTAATAACTAAGCCATTAGAGAGGGTTGCAGAGCCTTTTTGCACAATCGGATCGGGGAAGCTGTTGGGTTGCCCTAGCAGGGTGTAATAGGAGATGATTAGAGTCACTATAAACTGAAGTAGCTATTAGTGAAAAATAGGTAGCACTCCCTATAATCAATATGAAGCTGGGTGCCGGCACACTTAAAGGGGTTTTATCGTTACAAAGATCATGTATCAGATTATGGGGACAGTAAAAATAAGCACTTTTGTAATTGGGTTGCATTACCTCTGTCACTTGGTTTAGCAGATATCACTAGCTGTAAATCTGTCTTTTATTTCTGTGTTGCTGGTCAGAACGCCCCCCGGTCGATTCCTTTTGCCCTAGACACGCCCCCTGCACTGTGATTGGTTGGCTGACATTTCATTCAGCCTGTTGGATATCCCCTAACGGGAAACGTCATGGCCACGCCCCTGCGCTGTGATTGGCTGCCTGCACACTCTGTGTTTACTCCCCTCTGAGCTGTTAAAATCGATAGTGAAACCAGAGTCTGCTGGCTCTATTACATCTCACTCTTGGTGATCTGGGCAATTACTGCCTGTTTAAAGGGCTTTTGCCAAGAGGTTGATTCACCTCCTCACAGTTTGTTTGAACTTTGAAAAGAAGCGTTCTGTTCTCAGATCGAATGCAAGCCCCGCCTCCTTAGGGACGTCATCATCTGTATTGTATAACATAAGGATTCAACACTGTGTCTGTATGAGCTGCTTGTTTAGTGCAGTGCATAGGTGATCAGCTTGGAAAGATAGAGGTTGGGAGTTCAAGTCCCCATCGTTTTTTTTTGTTTTGTTTTTCTTTTATAAATTGTACACATGTAAATTATGAAAATTTTATGTGTAACATCTATAATTTTATATATAAATATATACACACACACCCCACACACACAGAAAGCTCCCCTATATAGTGTCCCATCCTCACAGGCACCCCAACCACTTCCAAAATATGTGATACAAAGCATCTACGCTCAGGAAGAGACTGATATAGGGGAGCTGTCTTATGTGTATATATACATTATAGAGATGACATATATAATTTTAGGTCTCTCTACATATGTGTAGAATTTAGGGTGGTGAAAAAAATAAACCCTGTGAGGGGACTAGAACTCCAAACCAGTTCGTTTTAAAGCCAACACTCTACCGCTACACCATCAGCCCAAGTCAGTTATAGGTTAAGCAGGGCTTCTCTGAAAGCTGATTTGCTTCTCCCCCCCCCCCCACTGTTTTACCTCATATCACTGACAGCAAGCAGAGGTCTTTACTTGAAGCTGACATTTGGCCTTGTAGTTGAGTAAAGACCTCTGCCCGTTTTTCAGTACAATTTGGTTGAATACCACTAGAACAGAAGTTAAAGCTGCTGGCTTTCAGTGTGTAAACTAAAAAGATATAATAGATATAATAGGTGCTTGCTGCAGCTTGTGGAGCCTCAAGGCTCAGACATAACATGCAGGAGGCTACAGAGCTGTTATATCCAGACAACCCTCTGCATCCCCTGCTTCAAACAAAATGTCACAGTTCTTCAGTGAGGGGAGACACGCCTCGTGGGAAGGGAGACACGCCTGCTGAGAGGAACAACACGCCCCTGGATTTCTAACTCAATCTGAGAAAATTAGCAGAACAGCACGAGCAGCTCAAATGATAAATCCCCTTTAAGACCTCTGTCACAGGTCTGTGGGTACATAAATGACAAAAACTTCCAGCTTAATTCCATATCCACACACATTTC
>JAODAL010057570.1:0-22602 GCA_025379985.1 Phyllomedusa bahiana
TATCTTTATCGTGGGTTTATTAAATATTCCGATTTTTTTTTTTTTTTTTTGCTTAAAAAGTAATTTTCTTTGCATCGGGCCAAATTTTTTGGGAAACCCCTTTTATAAATTTTTTTTTTCTACCCGGAAAAAAGGTAAACCCAAAGGGTTTTTTTTTTGCAGACCTTAAAAACGGGTTTTTTTTATTGGTAAACCAAATTTTTTGGGTACCTGGGGGCTTTTTTTTTTCACTTTTTTATTGAATTTTTTTGGGGGGAAAAAAACAACATAAGTAAAATTTTTGCTTGGGGATTTTCATGGGACTATAAGGTCATAAAATTTTAAAAGATTTTCCCGTGATACCAAAAATTTTTTAAATTTTTTTTTTTTTTTTAAATTTTTTTTTTTTTTATGTGAAAAATGGAGAAAAAATAGGGGGGTTTTTTAAAAATTTTTAATTTTTTTTATTTTTACTAGTTTAAAATTTTTGTCCCCCTTTTTTGGGGACTTGGCCCCCTAGGGGCACATTCACTTGCAACTATTTTTGGCCCAAAACAAATTTTATAGGGGAAAAGTGGGGCTATCCACTCTACTTAAATTTCCCGCCCACCCGCAAGTAAAGTGGCAGTAAATAAGCAGGAAATTGGAGGGACTTGATTAGGCCCCCGCTTTCCCCCTGAATTCGGGGTTTTTACACACTGAAAATCATATCATGGTTTGGGCCTTTTTCAGACGGTGGAAGGGGGGTTTTCACCTACAAAAACCCCGCCTTTAAAAGGGGTTTCAAACTGCATTAAACCCATGGAAACTAAGCATTTTAAAAAAGCCGGAACAGAGTTTTTTGTCCCCCTTTCCCCGATGCTATAGGGCCCGGTCCCAGTCGCAACCCCAACCGCCTGGGAATTTTTTTAAATGTTGGGGGCCCCCTCCCAGAGGCCCAAATCCAAACTTTTTTGCCCCCCTTTAAAAGATAGACAGAGGAATCCCAAGGAAAAGTCCCCCCAAAAACCCCCAACCCCCGTCCCCCTTCCCCTGCCCATAAAGCCCCCCTGATTTAACCCCCCTAAACCAATTTTTAAACAAGTTTTTTATGCCCCAGCAAACCAAAACAAAAGAAAACTCCTCCAACAAACTTTAAAGGAGTGGTCACTCCTGCAGCCCGCCCCTCCTTAAACCCCTCCCAATTTTAAACACCAATGTTTTCCCTTTAAAAAGACCAAAAAAAATAGTCCAAAAAGCCGCTATACTGCTTTCCCAAAAAACTGGAAAGCTGGGAAAAATTACGAAATAAGTTTAAAAGAAAATGATACGGCTTGTGTCTAAAAGAAACCTGGGCCCAAAATAAGTGTGATAAAAAGGGGAAAAACACAAAACAAAGCAACCCCAAATTTTTTTTTTTTCGGTTACACCAGAGGGGCCTTTTTTAAAAGGGAAATTTCCCCCCTCACATAGGAGTTTGAAAAAAAAAGGTTTTAAAGAGATGGCCCAAAGTGTGGGGTTTTGAGGGGGAGGGGCAAAAACCTTGGGGCCCCAACAATTTTTTTACAAAAAGAAAGATTTTAATTTTAGGGGAAAAATACTTCATCCCCATGACCCCAAAATTTCCCCCCCCCACCTTGGGTTTTTAAGGGCCCTTTCTTCCCCGGGGTTCCCCTTTCCCCCTCACCCCAAATGTAAACTTTTTAAAACCTCCCCTATTTCCCTGGGAAACCCTTTCCCCCCTCCCTCCTTTAAACCCGTGGTTTTTTAAACCCCTTTACCCAAAAAAATCCCCCCTTTTGGAACCCGGGCCCGGGCGCTTTAATTTTCTGGCCCCCAAATTCCTAACCTTCCCTTCAAACCCTAAACTCCCCTTTAAATGCTTGGGGCCAACTTTCCCCCTAATCTGCTAACCCCCTTGCCCAACTCTCTTCTTGACCCTCCGGGAAAAGAAAAACCCCGCACTTTTAAAACTCCAAAAGAAAAAAGTTCCCTTGCTAAAATTTTCAAAAGATCCTTTCCCCACAGGGGTTTTAAAACTCAGGGGAACTACTTTTAAATTTTTTAGTTTTTTCTGGGTCTCTCTCCCAACTTCTTCCCCTTTGCCCCCCTAAACACCAAAATTTGGGGCCTTTTCCCGGGACACCACACTCCCCCTTGTTTTTTCATCCTAACCCCCCTTTTCTGACACAGGGGCCCCCATTTTTCAGGTTATACTTCTCCTTCTCTTCCCCCTTGGGTGTTTGGGATCCAGGGGGCAGTTTTTTAGGTCCCCTCTCCCTTTTTCCACCTTTTTACAGATTTCCCTTTGGGCAAACCTTAGCAGATTTTGGCTTTTCCCCCTATCCCTCTCCCAATTTCGGATGAAAAACCAAAATTTTAAAATTTTATTCCCCCTGGCATTTTCCCTGCTTACAAAATACCAATTGGGGGTTTTTCTTTTATTTTTTCCCTGACATCATGTCCCTAAACTCAAAAATAACCCAAAACTAAAAATGAAATTGTCCCCCCTTTTTCCGCCATCTACTAAAATAACCCCCACGGGTTTTTTTCCCGTTTTGTGTTACCACCAAAAATTTCCCGCTGTTCCCCTTGGGGTTTTAAAAATCCCAAAATTCCCCAAACTGTTCCCCCTTTAAATCCCCAAAATTCAATCCTTTTTCCCGTTCTTTGTCCAACCCTTTCAAAACCCCAAGAAAAATTTTAAACCCAAAAAAGGTTCCCCCCCTTTTTCACTTTTTGGAAACAACTTCAAAAAAAAACCCCCTTTAATTTTTTTGCCTCTAAAAAATTTTTCCCCCATTTTCTTGGGGGGAATCCCTTTTACTCCTTGCTTAAATTTGGGGCCCCTCCCCCCTGTAAACCCCACCCCCCCCAATCTTTCCCCGAAAGCAAACACCAATGGGTCTCTTTTTTTCCAAACCCCCCAAAAACTGATTTCCTTTTTTTCCAATGTTAAATCACCTTTCAAATTTGGTTTTTCCCCATTCCCCGAAAAGAAAACAACAAACGGAAAAACCCCTCTCACCCTTAAGGCTCCCACAGGGGGCCGCACCGCCCTACATCCCCCATCCTCCCTTTTCTGTCTAAACCACCTTACCCATTCCCTATGCTCTGCTGATAATCTTAGATAACCCTTCCCTTCCCAAACATCAAATCTCCCATAAACCCGGTTTTTCCAAGATTTTGCATGTGCTGCAAACATTTTTCTTTGGCCCCCACTAACCCATTTTAATCAGGGACCCCCAAAACCCTCCTAGTTTTTAAATGCGCCCCGGGGGGAATACCCTCTTCCCAAACAGGCCCCACCAAAAAAATCCTTTAAATTTTTTTTTCCCCCCCCCCCTTTTTTTTCCCTGCACATTTCCCTTTAAAACCCCGACTTTTTTGGAAAAATTTAAAAAATTTTTTTAAAAACCCCCAAAACCAAAAAATTTTGGGGGAAAACCCCGCTTTGAATTCCCCCCCCCGACTCCAGGGAATTTTTCATTTTTTTCCCCAAAATTTTTTATTTTTAAGAATGGATGTTGCAAACCCATTTGGGAAACTTTTTTTTTATTAGTTTTCCCAAACAAACATTTTTGTTTTAATTTATAAAAAAAATTTTGTTTAAGTTTTTTTTTAAATAAAATATTTTAAAAATAAAACCCAAACACAGGGAAAAAATTTTTCCCCCAAAACCCCCCCCAAAAAAAATAAAAACCCCCCCACCAAAAGGTTTTTTTTTTTCACTATCCCCCGCCCCTGAAATCAGAAAAACCCTTAAACCCCTTTTTTTTGTCCCAAATTGGGGGAAAAAATAATTTTTATTTTTTTTTCCCAAAAAACCCAAAAATAATGAAAGAGAGAAATTTAAAATTTTTTGGGAAATTTTTTTTTTCATCCTTTCACAGCAAAAAATTTACAAACCCCTTTTTACCCCTGCCTTTTTTTAAACCCTTTTTGGGGCAGGGTTTAATTTCGATGATTTTTCCCCTGGGCCCCCCCTTTTTGGGAAACCTTTAGTTTTCCCGAAAATAAACGACACCTCTGTGGGTTTTTAATTTTTTAAAAAACACCAGAAACACAAAAAGCCCCTTTTTGTGGGAAAAATCCCAAAGAAAAAACCCTCCCAAAAATTTTGGGGGAAAAAAAAAAATTTGGGGACTTTCACAATTTTGGTTTTTAAAATTTCCCCGGGTACAATTTCCAAAACCCGAAAAGGGGCCCCCCAAATTCCCTTTTTTAACAAACAATTAAAAACGCAAGTAACAAACAAGAATGGGCCCCCAAACAAACCGCCCAGAAAAAAAAGTTTTTTCTTTTACCCCCAGAGTCCAAACCCTTTCCCCTTTTTTCCCCAAAATGGGCAATAAACCCCAAAAAAAAAAAGCAAAACCCTCCCCCCAAAGATTCATTTTGGGAGAGTACTTTAGGGATTTGGGATGTTTTCGCAAATAATGGGGCAAAAGGGGCAAAGGGAAAAATGCCCCCAAAAAATTTTCCTTTGGGCCTTTTTTTTGGGGTTTTGGGGCCAGCCATGTTTTTTTGTCACCCCCAAATTCTTGGGGGGGGTTTTGGGAGCCATTTTAAACTTATTTTTGGGTTGGGTGTTTTTTCGGGAGTTTTGGGGGGGCGGGTTTGGGTTTTGGGTTTCCCCCCAACCCCCCCGTGTTCTAGAATGGGGTTTCGGGGGGTTTCCCCGGAGGCCTATAAGAATTTTTTGAAAGCTAACAGGTGTAAAAATTTTTTTTGGGGGCAACAGTGGGGGGCCCCTTTTAGAGGAAGGCCCCAAACCCACGGGGGTTTTTTGGAAGAGCTTGCCCCCAAATTTCCTTTACCAAAAATGGGGAGGGTAAAGTTTTTTTTTGGTGGTCCTTTGGAAAACTAAAATCCTGAACCCCCCTTAAAAGCCCGGGCCCCATAAGAAAAGCTTTAAAGGGTTTTTTGTTTTTTTGTTTTTTTTTTTTTCAATTTTTTCAAATAAAATTTTTTTTCCCCCGGGGCCTGAAAAAAAGCCCGGCCCAGGCCAGTTTTTTTTAAAAACCCCAAGCTTGTTTTTTTTGGGCCATTTAAGACTATAAATAAAAACACATACTGCAAAAAAGGCATTATTTTTAATTGTTTGGTTTTTTCCGGGGGCAAAAAAAATTTTTAAAACTCAAAATTTCATAATTCCCCCTGATTTTTTGCACGAAATTTAATTTAAATACTCCCTTTTTTTTTTTTTTTTTGATTTCCCGGGATTTAAAATTTTTTTGGGGGCCCCCAAAGCTTTAAAAAAAAAAGTAAAACCCCCAACTTTTTTGTGAGTTCTTTATTTGCTTCATGGGCCCCCCTTTTGCAGAGGGCAAAAATTTTTTTTTGGGAAAACCCCAAAGGGGAACCCCGATTTCAACCCATTTTAAGACAAGTTACCCGTAAAAGCCAAAAAATCTTGTTTTTTTAGTTTCATCTGGTAAAAAATACTTAAACCTTTTTTTTTTTTTGTCAAAACGGGAAAAAAAATTAAAAAAAAAATTCCCAACTGAAAAACTAATTTAAATTTTAAATTTTTTAATAACTAAAACTTAACGCTTTTTGGGTCCCCTTTCCCGGTCAGGAAAGCCCCTTTTAATGATGGGAAAAAAGGGCCCGGGGGGGCCATGTGAAATATTTTTTTAAAGAAAAAGGCAAACCCCCCCTAAAGGGTAGGCCAAAACTTACAAAACTGATACAGGGCCTCAGAAAAATACTCTAGAATTTTATTAGCAAAAGGCGAGTTTTCAGTTTTTTGTGGGGTTTTTCTCTACTAAGGCCCGAACTTGTCTAAATTTTTTAAATTTACATTTAGAATTTCCCAAAAAAAGGTTCAATTTTTTGTTATCGTAGAAATAGCCCATTCGTTTTTTTCACTGGGGGGCCTTTTTTTTGGTTAAATAGTTTTTTTTTTGGAAAAAAAGAAAACCTTTTTAAATTTTTTTTGCTCAAACCCTTTTATTAAAGCTGTTTGGGGTCATTTTTTTCTCAATTAAAAGAAAATTAAAAGGCCCCATGCTCCCCATGACGGATTTTAAAGTGGAAAATTTAAACGCCCCGAATTTTTTTTAAAAACCTTTCCCGTAAAAATCAGCAAAAAAAATTTTCAAATCCGTTTGGGACGGGAAAAAAAAGAATTTAATGAAAAGAAAAAAGTTCTTTTTTTTTTTTTAAAAGTCATTGGAAACCCTTTTTGTCATGGCGGCCGCCGGGGGCCCCCTGCCCCTTTGGCCCCCTTTCCCCGCCCCGCCCCGGGCCGCGGCCCCGGGGAAATTTCGGTCCCCGCGGCCCCCCCCGACCCACGCCGGGCTCACTTAAATTTGGGCCCCCCCTCCGGGGAACGGGCTCCTGTCTGTCCCGGCCCCCCGTTTCCCCATGCGCGCCCCCCCAACGCCGCGCGGCGCGACGGGCTGGTTTTTTAAAATTTTTAAAAAACCCCGTTGGCCCCCGGGAATTTTGGGTGAAATTTTCCGGGCCCCCTGGTTTCCAAAAAAAATTTTTTCCGCCCCGGGGACCTGGGTTTCCCCGAAAATTTTTTTGGTGTGCTTTTTGGGGGAAATTTTTTGGGGTGGGCCCCAGGTCCCCCCTATTGCCCCTTTTCCGGTTAAACCCGTCCCCTTTTCCCTTAAAGTTTTTCCCACCCTTTCCCCTTTCCCCCCTGCCCCCGACCGTCCCGCCCCGCCTCCCGGGCCACCCAAAACCCCTGGGTTTCCCCGCCCCTGACCTTTTTGCCTGTTTCCCGGGCCCACGCCATTTTTTTAAAGATTCCCGTAACCCCGCAATACCCCGGGCCCCCAAAAAGCAAAAACCCAAATCACGTCAAGGGGGGAACGACCTTGGGAAACCTCACGCCGCAAGCAAGTCCATCCCCTTTTTCGGCGGGCCTTGGGGAAAAAACCCGGGGGTTTCTTAAAACTTCCTTTTCCCGGCCCTGGTTTAACTCCACCGCTTTTTCGGTGGCCCCCGCGGATTTTCCACCGTTCCGTCCCCCGTAAAAATCTTTCCCCTTGGGGTTCCCCCCAGGGGGCCCCTTTCCCCCAACTCCGGGACGTTACGACACCCTCGCCCAGCAATTCCCCCCCCAAACCCACCAGGGTCGCCGCCATGATGCAGAACCTTTTCGGCTCGCCCCCACCCTCCCCCCAAAGGCCGCTGCCGTCCCCCCCCCGGGACCATTTTCTCCACAGCCTCAGCTCCTTTCCCGCTTGGCAAACCCGGGGCCCCCTTGAATTCCCCGCTCCCCCCTCGTTATGAAAAGGAGACCCCCAAAAAGTGCAGAGGTTTTTTCAAGGGAGTGTTCATACACATCGAGGGGTGCCCCGGGGCCCTCAATTTTTCACTGAAAGGGGGGTAAAAGTCCCCCTTTATTATTAGCCTCCTAACTGGGGGAAGCCCCTGGCCTGGGCCACTCCCCGGGGGAAACCCGAGGAACCCCCCTAATGGCTAACCCTTTCAAAACCTTTCCCCCCAGGGGTTCCGGACCCCCCCTTTGAGGAACCCCCCGGTTCCCCACCTCCCAGCTGCCGCAGCAAATGCTCCCCCCTCCCCCACAGGGCGACTCCCCCGTTGGGGCCCCTACTCTGTGCAGTTCCGCCCTTTTACCTTTGGGAACCCAAACCCAGGCTTGGGGTTTTTCTACTTTTCGGCAAGGCCTTTTTGGGTTTGCATTAAGGAAAAGGGTCGGGGGGTCGCGACCTGGGGGCCTCCCCCCGGAAAAGAACTGATTCGGTTTTTGGGCCCCCCGGGTTTGATTTTCCCTTTTTCCCGGAGACAACAGGAGGGTCCCCTCTCCAACGCGGGGGCCACCCTTCCCAAAGCCCCGGGTTTCCCCCTTTGCTCCTGGGGTTTCCAACCCCCTCCCCCTTCCCCCTGCCAAAGGGGTTTTTTTGAGGCAAAATTTCGGTGGAAAGGGGCAAAATCTGAACCCCGGAGGAAAAAATCGCAACGACGTCTTTAAGGGGAGTTTTTGCCCTTTACTTGGGCGGTTTCCCCTTTTCTTTTTTAAGGTGAGGATGTCCGGGGCCCCCCCGGGGAAAAATTCCGCCCCCTAGGGCTCGTAAGGGATGGGAAAACCCCAGGTGGTTTGGTTTGCGGGGCCCCCTCCCCCGTTTTTTTAAAACCTTTTGGTTCTTTTTTCGGAAACCTCACCGGCAGCCCCCTTCCAAGGGCCACCGCCTTTTCCCCGGATTTTGGGGTCCCCCCCGGTTAAAATTCATTAGCCTGGGACTGGGGCCCCATACCGGGGTTTTCCCGTGACCTTCCCCCGCAGAAACCCTTTGTTTTTGTGGGCCCCCCGTCAAATGGCGAATGCCTCAAGGGTGCCATTCCCCTTTTTTGCACTTTCGGCCCCCCCTTTTTTTGCAGATTGGGGCCCTTACCCTCGGGAAAATTTTGAATTTTCCCCTTTGTGCTGCCCTCGGTCCCTTCTGGGGATTCCTGGGGCCTTTCCCCCGGTTTTTTCAAAAAGCATGGCCTTTTTCCCACCCCGAAAAATTGGGGAAAACCCGGCCCGGAAAATTTTTTGTTTGGGGGCCCCGGCCCCGTCCCCCTCACGGATGCCCCCTTTGGGGCCTTTCCCTTTCCCCCCCCCTCGATTGCCGTTTTCCAAACCTAACCCACCTTTCCAGGTTGCCCCCCTCCTTTTCCAGGAAATATGCTGAGGTTTTTTTTTCCCAGAAAAAAGGCCCCAATCTTTGCCTCCCCAAGGGGGCCCCCTTTGATTGCCCCCTTTGATTCCCGCAAACCTTTGGGAAATACCCTCCCCCCCCAGGGCCCGAGTTTACCCCCCTTTTTTTCCCTCCCCCCCGGAAAAAAGGCCCATGACCGACATATCCGAAAAGAAACCTACCAAAGGGGGGTTCCTACGTTTAAATCTTTATCACCTGCGGGAAACCCGGGTTCTTTCTTTTGGGCCCAGAAGAAAGATGGGACCCTTCGGGCCCGGAAAACCCATAAACCCTGGCCTGAAAAAAAAAATAACATAAGAATCGGTTCCCCCTGCCCTTTTTAATTTTTCCGAGCCCTTTTTTAACCCCCTTCGTGGCGCAAAAATTCTTTTTTTTAAATTGGATCCCGTTGGGGCCTACCCAAACTGATTCCCCATTTCGAAGGGGGTTGGGAAAAATTTAAAACAGCCTTTTAAAAACCCTTTTTGGGCCCTTTTCGGGGTATCCGTCATTCCCATTTGGTCTCTGTAACCTCCGGCTGTTTTCCAAAACTTTTTTGAATGATATTTTTTCCGGGGCCTTTTTTTTAGTTTGTGTTTTTGGGTTTTCTGAAATGACATTTCTCATCATTTCCCAGCCCCCGGGGACCCACCCGTTCCCCCCTCCGCCAGGTGCCTTTAGACCCTCCCGGGGTCACCAACTTTTTTTTGCCAAGTTGGAGAAGTGGGCTGGTTTTTTTTCGTAAACCCACATGCCCCTTTTTTGGGTACATCGTTGGGCCCCGAACAAGGGGTTCGATGGAAACCCCCCCAAAACTCTCAGCCCGTCCCCCGCAAAAGGCCCCCGTCCAGGGGCCTTCCCGGGCCCTTTCCCGCGTTTTTTTAGGCTTTGCAAACCCATTATAGGGAATTTTTTCCCCCATTTTCATTTTTGGTGGAACCCCCTTTGTTTGCCCTCACAAAATGGGGGCCCCACCCCCAATTCCCGGGCCCCCGAGGCTTTAAGAGGCGTTTTTAAAGTTTGGGAAAAAAACCAAATTTGCTTCCCCCCTCCCCCGTTTCCCCCTCTCGGGCCCCGGAACCCCCACGGGCCCCTTTGTTTAAAGTCCCTTTCCCCTCAGTTGGGGGCCGGTTTTCCGTAAAATTCCCTTCCCAAAAACCTCCTCCGGGGGAAATTTTCGAACCCTTGGGGGGTTTTTTTCTCCAAGCCTTCAACCCCCGCTGAGCGCAACCCAAAACCCTTGGGGACCGGGAAAAATCCTTGCCATAAAATTGGGCCCCTTTAAAAAAAATGGCGTCCCCCTCTGGAAGGGGCTCTCAAACCCTAAACGAAATAAAACACGGATCCCCAAGAAAACCCTTTTCCCCATCGCAAACCCGCCAGCGTTTGAATCCCCCGACAAGCCCCCGGTGGTCCCCCCCTTTTTTTTTCGCTCCCCCTTTTTTAATTTTTTTCCTCACTTTTTCCCACCGGCTTGGAAAAAAAAAATCAAAAGGGCCAAGGGCGCTCTCTCCCCGATCCCTCTTTACGGGAGGCCCTTTGGAAACCTCCCCCTACAGCACATTTTTCCTCCGGAACGGGTTTTTTTGGCCCGCTGCCCCCCGTGAAAAATTCCCAAAAAGGTACCTCCGGGGGGGGACCTACCCTCCCCTCCCCGGGTTTTTTTTCGGCTCAGAATCCCAAAATGGGGACCCTTCCCTTCCCCCCAATTTGCGGGCCTCCCCGGGATTTTAAAGTCCCCTAAAATTCTTTTCCCGATACTACTGGGGGCCCCCTCTCCAAAGGGAAAAACGTTTTGGGGTTTTTTCCCCCCTGCCCCGTGCCTCCCTTTTTTCTCGTAACAAGGGCCCTCGCCTCAGACCCCCGGGTTTTGCTTTTAGCCTCTCCCTTTGCCTGAGAAAACCCTGGACCCTTTTTGCCAAGGACCCTTTTCACTGCCTGCCGGCCCCCATTTCCGGAAACACGGTTCCCCTTTGGGGGGTGGTTTGACAGGTTTTTTCCAAATGGCTCGTTTTTTCCCCCCTTTCCCCGGGGTTCCCCGTCAAATTTAGCTAGCCCGCTTTTTTTCCCCATAAACTTTTTCCCGGTTTTTCAAAGGGCTTCCCCCCTTTGCCATCACCTCTTTATAGGGGAAATCCAATTTGTGGGCCCCAATTTTTGGCGGGCTCTGGGGGGTACTCAGTTTCGGGGCCAGCTGGACCCTTTTCCCTCTTCTTTTCCAAACCCCCCAGTCCCACGGGCATGGGGAGAGGGTCAACCCCAAACTTTGGGCTTTTTTCTGGCCCACATTTTTGGGGCTGCCCCCGGGAAGATAATTGGTTTTTACCTTTCCCCCCGGGCGGGGAAATTTTTTACCAAATTCCCCTTTGGGCCGGAGTCCCCCCCGCTAAAACCGCCCCCTTTTTTTTTTTGTGTTTGGGTTTTCATTTCCCCCCCCACCCTCCCCCCGCCGCCCCTTTGTGTCCACGTTTTTTTTCCGGGGGGATGCCCTAAATACGAGCCCTCAAGTCACTCTGGCGGTCCCTCCCTCAGGCCCCCCCTTTTTAGGGTTCCTCTCGTACTAAAGGGTTTTTAAAAGGGGGGATAGGGTTCCGGGGGAACCCCCCCCCCGTATTTTAAACCAGGGGATAGGGTGTGGGGTTATTTGGCCCAAAAAAACCCTCCGTTTTTTTAAGGTACCCCCGCCTTTCAAGTTGGGGCCCCTAAAATAAAATTTTGGGGGGCCTTTTTTTTGGTTTTTTTCGTCCCCTTAACCGGTCTCCTACAAGCTTTCCCCCCTTGCCCTCCCCCCCTCTGGGTGGGCCCCCAACGCCCTTCCCCTTTCCCCCCGCTCCTCCCAAACCCGGGGGGGGCTTTAAACCCCTTCTCCCGTAGATCTGCCCCCGCCTTTTTCCTGTGGCCGAAAACGGGGGTGAAAATCTTTGAGGTCCCCCGGGGGTGCGGCCCCCAGAAGACAGGAGGGGGAAACGGTTTTTTTTTTCCCCATCGACTTTGGGAAGGGGGTTTTGGGGGGGTGAGGAGGGGTTCGTGGGGGGCCCCGGAAAGGGGAAAACTGTCCCCAGATCCCTGGCTTGGTTTTAAAAAGAAGAGGGGGGGGACCCCAAGGGGGGGGTTCGTTCCCCCCGGGCGCCGCGGGGGCCCCCCTGCCCCTGCGGCCGGCCCCCCCCCGTGCCGGGGGGCCCCGGCGGGGGATTGCGGGGTTTACCCGCGGTCCCCCCTCCCCTCCCCCCCGCGGCCTCCCCCTTTCCTGGCCCCCCCTCCGGGAACGGCGCCCTGTCCTTTTCCCCCCCGCGTGGGGCAAAGCGCGCCCCCCTGCCCCGCGCGGGGCGCGGGGTTGGTTTTTAAAATTTTTAAAAGGGCCCCTTTTCCCCCCCGGGAATTTTGGGGGAAATTGGGCCCGGGGGCTGGTCCTATATAATTATCCGCCCTGGCCCTGTTGCCAGATTGTTGGTGTGCTTTGGGAGAGTTTGGAGTGTCCTAGTGTCCATATTGCTTATCCGTGTACCAGTCCGTTCCGCTACGTTTCCTGACCTTGCCCGTTTGCCGCCTGCCCTGACCGTCTGCCTGCCTCTGACCACGAACCTCTGCTGCCTGCCCTGACCTTCTGCCTGTTCCTGACTACGCCTTTGGATTACGATCCTGTACCACGCAGTACCCCGGCCGCCACCGCAAGCAAGTCACGTCAGGGGTAACGACCTGGTAGCCTCACGCCGCAGCAAGTCCATCCCGCTTTGCGGCGGGCTCTGGTGAAAACCGGGGGCTACTTAGACTCCGTTCCCTGGCGTGGCTTAACTACCACCGCTTGCGGTGGTCCAGCGGATCCACCGTACCGTCACAATTGTTTCGGGAGGAGTGAAGCTTCCAATTCAGATCCAAATACCATGTCTTTTAAGTAAAAATCTGCTGCAGAAATCTGGTTTCTTGAATTTCTGCTGAAAATTACACTTCAGATTTTTCAATGTTTAAACCCAGTATTGGTATTAATACTTTGTTGCAGACCCTGAGGTAAGGAATGCTGTTGTTTTGCAGTTCTGAATACTGCAAAATTTGGAATACAGTTCTGCTCTATAAACTGTAACTCAGAATTAGTGCTGAAGCATAGTAAAAGTAATTATACTTTCCATAAACTTAGAAACGTTCAGTAGTATGATGTTGTACCGTGTTAGCCATAGAAAGTATAGAAGAGTGAAGAAATCAGGCGATACCTTTTAGAGGCTAACTGAGTATATTTGATGGTGAGCTTTCGAGAGAACTAGCTCCCTTCTTCAGACATGATGATATATACAAGAAATTGAAAATTCACAGGCTTTTTATACACACAAGACATGGACCTTCAAAGGATCTTAGAATTCTTAAACATAACAAAATGCAATATAAGCAAACAAGTCATTTACAACAGGTCAAACAATTAACTATCTGGAAACTTGTGAGGCATGACAGAGGGGTCAGTAAATCTGCCGTCTTATCTCACAGCCATCACGTGTAATTTGTGGCCATCACAGTTCACATATAGTTTGACATAAAACTAGCATGGATATTTAACCCATTTTGCAGAGTCTGAAATTTTTGCATTAATTTAAATTCCCATTCCTTTCTCTCCCTCTGCATCTTAAAGTTTCCCATTAAAACCACAATCTTCAGATCTTCAATACAGTGGTCCTCTCTGGAGAAGTGTTGTGCCACTGGAAGATCAGTTCTACTGTTATTAATAGTGAATCTATGTGAGTTCATGAATCTATGTGAGCTCAGCCAGCGCATGAACTCACATAGATTCACTATTAATAACAGTAGAACTGATCTTCCAGTGGCACAACACTTCTCCAGAGAGGACCACTGTATTGAAGATCTGAAGATTGTGGTTTTAATGGGAAACTTTAAGACGCAGAGGAGAGAAAGGAATGGGAATTTAAATTAATGCAAAATTTCAGACTCTGCAAAATGGGTTAAATATCCATGCTAGTTTTATGTCAAACTATATGTGAACTGTGATGGCCACAAATTACACGTGATGGCTGTGAGATAAGACGGCAGATTTACTGACCCCTCTGTCATGCCTCACAAGTTTCCCAGATAGTTAATTGTTTGACCTGTTGTAAATGACTTGTTTGCTTATATTGCATTTTGTTATGTTTAAGAATTCGAAGATCCTTTGAAGGTCCATGTCTTGTGTGTATAAAAAGGCCTGTGAATTTTCTATTTCTTGTTATATCTTCATGTATGGAAGAATGGGAGATAGTTCTCTCTCGAAAGCTCAACCATCAAATATACTTCCAGTTTTAGCCTCTAAAAGGTATCGCCTGATTTCTTCACTCTTAGAAACGTTCAAACATACTTTATGTACATTATGGGCGACATGTATGAATGGGGTTGCGCCAGTTTTCTGGTGTACTTTGAGTGTGACAGAAGTAGACACATTTATGATTCTTTGACACCAAATCTAGGCGCAGAAACATCATAGGACCAGCCAGACCAAGGTGGTTTTTCCGGGGTGCAGACTTGTCGTATTGCACTATACTGCGCCCATGTATTGTTGAACTGGTGCATTTTACTCTGCTTAAGCTATTTAGAAGTTGGCCTGTCCTGTCAGGCACCAGGATTTCATACACATGTCACCCATTATGTCTAGATTTTAACTATAAACAGTATTAAAAATTGACATATTCTTTCTTTCCCAAACCTCAACAGAAATCAGTCATTTAGAGCAAAATATATTCCCCTCATTCCAATCCTTACAACAATTAGGCAACAGACTTACATCTCTGTCCAAGACTCTCCCAGTGCTGTTGAGATATAAGATCTGTTTGATGGGATCTAATATCACCCAATAATCCACATTTTCTATCAAGATAAGTTGTATAGTAGGGTTAGGGCCTCCCGCTGTCCCTTTGATTTGCATATTGTCCACAATTATTGTACCTATAAAAAATGAAAACAAAAGTCATGAAATAAAATACATGCTCATAAAATATACAGTTATTAAACATGTTAATGGGCATTTTGCAGTGATTGAACTAAATAAAATTATCATTTTATGGACTTATCAAAGTATTTTTATGTATTTTTTTTTTAAAGAAGAAAGGGAATTCAGCCCAAAATAGTATAAAATCATAAAAATGCAAATGTACTATTATGATGAGAACAAAATGAATAAATTAAAGGTGAAAAGGTATATTTATTCTCGTTAATACTATTCATATATATTTACATACACACATATAGATGGTACACATTCGAGAAATGGGCTGGCTAAACTTCCTTTAGGTGGAGAAGGCTTTTCACTTGGGGTCTGAAATTAGGGGCACAGTCTGAGGTCCGAAATTCTAGGTCCAGTGTGGGGAACAGAATTAGAAGTGTGAAATTAGTGGTTTGTTCTTGGTTGTAAAGTTACGAGCCTACTCTAGGACCTGAAAGTAAATGTACGGTTTTATATCTCGAATAAGGATTAAAGGTCTGAGGTATGAAATTATGCTACTGGTCTGGGTCTGAAATTAGTGGTCTGATCTCTAAAACTTGGAGACTTGTATTTCATCAGAAATTAGGGTTCTGTGATCTACATTAATTTACCCAAATTAAACTTAATTTACCAGTTTTATGATTAAACACACTTACTGTTTTGGTCTTAAGGCTGAACAACATAAACTTAGACAGGCTGTCTAAAAATGTCCCAAATTTTACTCAGTGCTCATGCAAGGCTCACATTGATAGACCTCCGGCTTAGTAGTTTAAAGGGTTTTGCCAGGAAAGAGAGTTTTGTTACCTCGCTTATTAGACAGAGGAGAATATGAAACAAACCTGCTGGAGTCATTGCTAACGCTGCCAGGGGTGAGAGGGAGGGTGTAAGCAAGGTGTGAGGAATAAGGGTTTGGTCTCAAATCAGTAACTCAGAATAATGATTAACTTTACAAACAGTGGTTTTTCTATGCAGAAGACAGACTCATGCACTGCACTTTCTCCACAGCCCCTTTGAGTCAGCTTATTCATTATTCCCTGTCGATCAGATAAGGAAGTTGTTTAACGCACAACGCGGCTGCGGCCAGATCCACTGTCTGTGTAAAGCTCCTATTTTGGTGTGTGTCTAATGCAACACCTTTCAGATTAATCTTAGGGGGACTGAGAAATGCTGTTTGGCTTTCACAGGCTCACTTTTGTTAAATGACATATATTTAGAAAAGTGATTAAAACCCATTTTGGAGGATACAACGTCAATATTACATCATGGCCAAAACCCCTTTAATTTTGTTCGCCAGATTTTTGGTGTACATCTTGCCAGATTTGTCGCCCAGAATATTAACCATAACGCATGCTTCTTTGCCTAGAAAATAGCCACACCCACCATCACTATATGAGCCGTATGCCTCTTTCAGATAATTTGCAACAAGCTTTTGTAAAGGGTATTTATACTGCTTAAAAAGATCTCTTGTCTTCGAGGATTATGGTGGACAGTTAAAAATAAGAACTTATGTAATTGGTTTTGTCATTACTCAGTAACTTGGTTTAGGCAGGATATGAGCTATTCTGGCCAACCTGTGTTCTATTTCTGCTGTTGGCTGGAAAACGGACATCGCCTCCGGAAGTTTTGCCCCCCCAGGACACGCCCTGCACTCGTGATTGGCTGGTTTGACATTTTTCATTCCAGCCTGTTGCGGAATACGCCCCCAGACAGGAAAACTCCGGGGACACAGCACCTGCGCGGTCTGTGATGGTGCCTATGCACAGACACTGTCGCTTTTCCCCTCTAGCTGTTAAAAGATCGATAGTGAAACAGAATAAGATCTGTTGGCTCTCTCAACCACATCTCCCAGCCTCTAGGGTGTATGATGGGCAATGGACTGTCTGTTTAAGTCAATGATCCCTCATGTATCAGACAGTATTATAGAGTCTTCCAAGGGGGGAGAGGAGGAGGGGAGAGGGCAGTGTGTGTTGCTCCGCAATAAAACAGTAACACAGACTCAGCTGGTAACAAAGGGGAAGGGGGGGGGGGGCAGTGTACTCACTCCTCACATGTTGCTCATCAGTTTAGGCTGCGAGTTGTTATACTGCTTCTAGCCCAGCCAAGGATCTTGTGGAGTCAGCCTGAAGCCTCTGCAGATCATAAGCATGCAGAAGGCTGCAGATATGTTCTGACAAGACTCCTCTTCATTCTTACGGTCCTAACTCAGAATGTAATGAAGTCACAGGTCTTCGATGTGAGGAGAGCACTACGCTCCTGGGAGGAGAGACACGCCTGCCTGAGAAGGAAAGGACTACGCCCGACCTTGGATTTCAAATTCACATGTCTCAGAGAATTAGCTGCTAGAGCATGAACTGTGTCAAAAATGATAAAACTCCTTTAAAGCACACACTACATATGTTTGTGGACATAACTGTGGCGAAAAGGTGCTGTCTGATTTCTGGCCATTTTCTAACACTCTGTCTTGGTACAAGACCAATGTGCCAAGTGTGGTCTAAGTTTAAATTTTAAGTACCTAAAACAACGTTCCATAAACTGCACACACCAATTACTGCCCATTGCTATCTTCAAAAAATTAAAAAAACGCAGCATTATCACTTCTATTTACAATTTCCGTTTTCTGCTGCTGCCTACATCCTCAGATTTCCACAGCAAATGTGTTCAAGAAAAAACTTTACACTACAGATTTGTTGCAGATTTTGGACTTCTTCTCTCATTGGAGGACAAAATGGAAAATCGGCAACAAACTCACATCTGAATTAATACGCTGTTGATTTCAAATCTGGACTTCTGGGTCATTTTCCTTGGGGTTTTAGTGCATACTATGTCTGCGAGCACATAGATCATTAGTTCCTAAAGTTCATCCGAGATTTGCTCCTTCTGTAATATGCTGTCGATCTGTCCACATGCAATATTCGCAGTGGCAGAAAATGTGTGCAAATAACCATCCTGGTTGCTCATGGCCCGGTTTTTTTACTGTATTTAGTTCTTATGGGTTAACAGTTATCAATAATGTAGATACGGTTAAAGAAATACTTGGTCAGGCTTTAGCATTACATTTCTCATTAGCCCATCTATTCACCTACATTGCAAAACAAATTACTTTACTTACATATTATTTTTAAATCTTTTTTCTGTCTTCAGATGTATTAGATTTCACTTAGACACAAATTCAAGGCATGTGGGTCAAATTCAGCCATGTCAACATCATTTTATATGGGGTCTGTAAGATTGCAATGGACAAGGTCGGGCACAGAAAGACCAGTTTTCCACTTTCAGCCACTGCTTAGCCAGTGGCATTGCTAGAGCAAAGGGGAAGCGGCTACATCTTTAATTAAGAGCTCCATGTGTGCACCTTTCACAAAACTCTGTTCACACAACAGCCATGCCGAATAGCACTAGCTCTGGTAAGCTTTACCCAAGAACCCTAGATCGATTCTAAAGAAGGGAGCTCAATACTGGAAGCAGAAGGGGCTGTTGAATGTTTCAATCATAATCTTGGCCTCTTTTACTAACCATCTCTGAAGAAAACAATTTACACAACTTTATAAACGAACCAGAAAGAAAAAAGTACTTACACGATAAAAGGTTTATATGGACTCCTCCATTTGGTATTATGGTGTGAAGTATTACTTAAAAATTTGTAGGAGCAGTACATTTGTACCCACTATTTGTGCCCACCTCTGCACTGTATCTTTCAGCGGGTTTGCAAACTGGCTGTCAAACTTTATAACTTGGCAACCTTAATGGGGATAATCCATGCGTCGGTCCCCTCTGCAGGATTTTCCGTCCCGGTACGGTTTTTAGACCCCGTCGCCCCGGAAAAATAATTTGAGCATGTTCATTCTTGCTCGTGAAGGGGGAGGGTTTTCTTCGCAAGGAGCGGGAGAAAGAAATGTCCGTCTCCCCCTGCCGCCGTGTAGCTCAAGGCCCCAAGAAACAGTGCAAGTAGCGGCTGGAATTGTCCGACAGTATTTCACTGTGCCGTTGTTGAACGGACCCACGCCATTAAAGATACCACCATTGTCACTTTTTGAGGACAGAACCATATGCTGATGTGGCCCTAGTGAAATACAATACCTTTACACCCCCCTGCTCAAAGAGCAATGGAACTTACTTGGATTTTATATACTTTAAATTACTGTGCTTAAATAAAGTATGCAATGTTATGGATTGTATATTCCGAGATGGCTGAATATCAAATTTCTTATTTTTGATGTTGTGTACACCCTCATCTCCGTATGGCAGTATAATACATAAAGAAAATCTTTTTGTGTTTTAATTTTTTTCAAAATATTAAAAAAAAAGCTGAAACAATACATGAGGATCAGTACACATTTTAGAGCAGAAATATCAGTATATGTACTATTAACAACATTTTTTTTTTTAATTACACTACTTACCGTTTTACTACAAAGGGAAAGGACATATTGTTTGAGGGAACAATCCTGTTGCAAACATAGTGATAAACTGAACAAAAGCTATTTACACTTAATAAAAAATAGAAAACAGTCCCTTCCAGTAACCAAGTATATTAAAATATATATTTCAAAGAAGTGCGAGCGGAACAAGAAGAATAGGTGGGTTCAAGGGTGAACCGGTTACATTCCAAACAGTATGAATAAGTTATTAAAATGATACATATATCTGACCAAGCAATACATGACTCTAGGCAAGCTACACTGCAAATTAAATGGTGTTATATAACCACCACTAATTATTTGCATTACATTTAAAGGAACACTCTTAGAGAGAAAATGATACAGTCTGGTTTGCCTAAAAAAATTTTTGCATATGTGTTCTTTAAATCACTCTGACATTTCATCATTCATTAAGGCCCCTGTGTCTTACTCAATACCACAGTGAGTACTGAAGTATTACTTTAAAATAGTTATCTTTGTTATTGAGTATTATATTATATTTCTGCTAATTATTTATACAAGCGATAATACCTGAAAGCTGTCTTGGCTGGACCAAGCTCACACATCATTTTGCAATTATTTTTTCACTTTTTTGTTGCCACTTTTTACACCTGCTACATTGGTCTAAAGGCATGTTCAACACGGCTTAAAAATTGGGCCGTATTTCGGTCCGTAAATTAACGCGCGAAGTGCGCCGCCAAATACCGTCTCGGAAAACGGCCCATTCAATACAGGGTAATTGACAGTTCAGTTCTATAGAGAACCATGGATTCCGTCTCCTCTCGCCGCCCGGGCGGGGAAGATAATTGACATGTCACTTATCGTAGCGGAGTATATACCGCACCGCTAGCAGTGCTTTGTCTATGGGCCGGCATTGTTGACCGCCCCCCGCTCACTCACCCGCTCACGCCCTCGTCCCGCCCCGCCCCCTGGTCACTCGGCGTAATGCGGGGCGAAATTAGAGTCCCCAATTTAAGCCGTGTGAACTCGCCTAAACGCAGGTTACATCATGCAGGGTCCAGTTAAGGGTTGTGGAGCGGGGCTTGGTACAACCTGCTAAACGCACAATTGGCAAGTAACAGCTGTTGATACAGCAGGGGACCTGCCATGCAGTTGAGACCAATTATAGCTCTAATCCCAATATTTAAGCAACTTTCATGCTTGCGTAAAATGCAATGCATCTTACATGGCATGTAGGGTGCAATTAAACTGCCTTTATTACCCAGCAAGCTTCTTTCAGTGTGTTCTAAAATGTTCATAAAGGTGTTTCATGTAAGTTAATTACTGTGTTTGTAGTCTTTGTAGATTAAAAAACCACTAATTGCTTACTCGACCTTTCAAACCAGATATAGATAAGTGAAAAAAGCTTCTGGTAATAAAGGCAGGTTTAATTGGAGCACAGTTAAAACTGTATTTTACAGCAAAACTGAGCCATGTGAAAGCGCCCTAAGGGGACGTTGAGTGTGCCTGTGTGCACTGTTTTTTGTATTGCCTGATCGTGAGGTGCTGTCTGATGGTCGTGGCAGCCAAGGCATAATTAAGACACGTTTAAAAGTTGCATCTTACTACCCTTTTACACCATACCATTATCATGTTAATGCATTTTTCTGCAATATATTACTACTATAGTGTCAAGTCGAATGAATCCCTGGTGGTGGTCAAGTACCCTAAGAGAACATGCTGAAGTATAGGCCAAAAAAAAAAAAGTTTGAAAAAAAATAAATAAAGTTTGTTCCTCTGGTCTCACTGCATTTTATTCCTACAGCAATATTCAATCGCTGTAAATTTTTAACATTATTTCTCTAGGTTCATGTTTGTAATTGGTGGCATCAAGAAAAAATGTATATTTGGAGTTGGCACCATTTTGTAGCGATTGTTACGCACTATGAGAGTATTGTGTCACACAATTACTGGAGCATAATATGACATCTCAATCATACTTCAATTGCATTCATTGCACTTTATTATATGTATCATTTACTTTATACTACCATATTTGCTATGACGAATTTTTTTAATTAGTTGCAATGTAGTTGTAACATAAATCCTAATGATCATCCATCTTACTTCTGCTAGTGTGACTAATTTTTATAAAAAACATGTATTTGGAAATTTTTAACGTGCGTCCTCAGTTTACGTTCTACAGGCAGATAAGAAATGCGGGGAAAAATCTGTATGTTATTTCTAGGGGAAAAAGATGTTGTTTTTTTGTAATTACGTTTGAACACTTGCGTTCCAGCAGTGAGTTGGCATGTGAATTACTACGGCAGGAATAGGACTAACAGTAGCTGCCTGAGAGGAGAGATGATGTTCTTGAGCATGTGCGGACCTAGGGGACATGAGAAGCTAACTTATTGGTCGTATCCGCCCTTGCGAGCACGCTGTACACTATGGATTCTATTTTTTAATATTGTTGCATGCCGTTGGAAAAGTTTAATATTTAATTTGCAAGGTTCTCATGTTCATTTTTACTATTTGGAAAAACTCCTTCTAACGCTATTGCTATTACTCGTAGTTGGTTGTTGTGGGCATTTGGGTCTAGGAGACTGGGGTGATCTTGCATGGTATTTTTAAAAAATAAACAAAACTGGAAGTCAAACAAGCCTCATAACTAAATACACAAAATAACCACCATTTCTAAGCAATTTTAATGCCTCATAGTTAATATATTGAAATGATTTTTTTTTTTTTAAAAAAAAATTAGTGGATAATTTTAGCACAGGTCAAGTAATTTGAAAACTGTGTAACTGATACATTCAAATAAATGCAAATGTGCAGTCACTTGTAATGATAAGGGAATCGCGTTGTTAATTGAAACAGCACTTCTTACAGCCAAGGACCTGACACTGCTACTCTATAAGCAGAATCTCATGGAACACAGGTTTTCACCCTTTAACCCTTGTAAGGGAATCTGAAACTGCATTTCATGTACTAAGTTGTGTCGTTACAGAGAAGCTGCTGACCTGGGGTGCTAAAGGTTAGAGAAAGAGCAAAACACAAATCCAAAAGGTCAATATCGTTTTTACTGAAAATACACGAAAGCCAAAATCGACAAAACCATTATCAGATCTGAGAAAGTAGAGTCAACACCAGAGCACAACCAGAAAAAACCGCAGCAAAAGGGTAAGGAAAACAGTCCCAAATTGTGAGAAACATCCAATGAAACGGTAATACAGAAGAACGGAAAGTCAAAATTAAATGGGTCAAACACATAGTTAACAATTTATTTCTGTAGCGTAGAATCCACAATAACTGAAAAAGATGGAAATAGGAAGAGCGATGAAAATAAGGAGCTTACCTTCATTGATTGTCTGCTTATTTTTGCTTCATTAATTGGCTAATTAGCAAGGCCAGAAGATAGTAGCTTCACTGACCGGCATTTAATATACTAAGTCTTCTCCTTTTATGGATTATGAAGCTTTTATTGGTGGACCATATCCACCTGCTACTAGCACAACATGACTAGATGCATTTAGTATTGGACTGAGGTTTTGAGTTCCATCAGTGAAGATGATTATTGAGGCTCTCTTTCTCGGCTGTGGTCTCTTAAAAAGTAGCCTTAGTAAACCATCATGCCCAGCGGGCCCAAATTGCGCTTTTCCTGCTCCCG
>JAODAL010057571.1:0-22602 GCA_025379985.1 Phyllomedusa bahiana
TTCTCCAGTCGAGAAAGAGGGGGGGGCCCAAAGGGATTGGTCCTGTTACGTGGCGCCCGGTCTGCATGTCAGACCGCAGGCACACATGTCCCCTCTTCCTGTACATTGCCGGGGACGGGTGGTGCCGTGGCCCGCATGTCAAGCTGTGGGTGGCCCCGTACTGCTGGCGGGTACTTACCTCGCCACGCTCCTGCTCCTCCGTACTCCTCCATTGGTAATTGGTTAATTGCTGTTAATTGTTGTTACATTTTCTAACTTCAAACCTTTACCGCCTGCCCTGACCTTCCTGCCTGTCCCCGACTACGAGTTTGCTTCATTATTCAGTACCTCGTTGCACCTCGGCTGCCATCGCAAGCAAGCTGCACCAGGGGTAGCAACCTGGTGAGACTCCCGCCACAGCAACCCCAACCTGCCTTATGGCAGGCTCTGGTGAACACCGGGGCCTACATAGATTCCGCTCGTATTCTGTATTTTTAACAAATACACATTAGCTACCTGTTAAAACAAGTGTTTTATTACCAAAAACAATGAACAATGAATATACAAATGTAGATATAGCTAATCTATACATAGCCACCTCATAAAATTCACAATAACTGGTCACCTTTCCACCACCAGCAAACACCTGCCGCCCCAGTAGACATTAGATTGCCACTAAGATTCTCTGGCAGCTCCATAATGTCCATGGTTAGCTATAGAGAACTAAGTAAAATAATCTTCAACCTGGCAGACAGCCCAGATAGCAAGCAGCATGTCTCTTCTCATAACTAATCATGACTTAGCATCAGAGGTGTAACTTGAAGTTTTATAACCCTGAGGCAAAATATGTAACATGGCTCTCCAACTATCACGTGTCATGTAGCCACCGATGTGGCTGACTGACTGTTGTGTTCCTGGGGCCAACTGCAAATGCTACCTCTTCATCCTCTATAGCAGGGGTTCCCAAACGCCAGTCCTCAAGTCCCACCTACAGGTCATGTTTTCAAGATATCCCACAGAATGCACTGACAATAATTAAGTCACCAGTGCAATGCTAAGGAAAGCTAGAAAACATGACCTGTTGGTGGGACGTGAGGACTGGAGTTTGGGAACCCCTGCTCTATAGCTAAGCCTCTGATCAGACTGTTTAATGTGGACATAGTCCCTTCAAGGAGCCTCTTAAGCTTTTCAAGATCAAGAAGGCACAAGCTATCATAAACATAATGTGGTCTGTATGACCTATATGAAGTGCAAAAACAAAGATTCTATTAGACTGTTAGGGTATGTTCACACAGCATTTTTGGTCCGTGTAACATATGCTTTTGAGCTGCGTATTTGGATCCGTCTGTCGGTCCTCAAATGGACCCAAACACGCAGCTCACAAATAGCAATGTGCTTTTACATTGCTTTGAATATGAGATACGCACTCGTGTAAACGCTGATGCGTTTCTCATTGCATCTTTCTGATGCGTCTTTAAGATCCGTTCCAAGACCTGAAATGTCAATTTTTGGTCCGAAAGATGCAGCAGGAGCCCTATTTAAAATGATAGGGTGCGCTCCTACTACATCCAACACGCAGCTGCATGTTTGGGTACGTTTTGGATCTGTTTTAGATCCGAAAGATGCTGCACTTTTGGATGTGCTTTTCAGATCCAAAATCGGATCAAAAAATGGCATGTTAACATACCCATAAGGTATGTTCACACGGCTTATTTTGGCACGCATTTTGCCACGTATTTTGCCACGTATTGCGCCACGTATTGCGCGTTATACATGGCGAAATGTGCGCCGCATATTGTACGCGCGGGGGGAGAATTTACATGTCAATTGTTTGCGGCGATTACACGCCACGAACAATGCATGTCTATGAGTCCGACGGGCTGCCGGCCCCCCCGTGCTTTGCAAAAACGTGCTGATCAGCGCATGCTTCCAAAGCACCCGGCGTATTGCGTTGCGTACTATATGCTCCGCAATACAACGTGTGAACATACCTTTAGTGTCAGCATTCTATTGTTTTTTATTTATTTATTACATTTATTGGACATTTATTTATTACATTTATTAGGCTGAGTTCCCACTGCGTCTTTGGGATGTATAGTGGCGCACCAGGTGTTTTAGATGTACACACTGGCGCGTACTTCTAGAATGCTCTGTACCGACTCCCACAGACATTTACTTTCCCCGATGCATAATACACGTCGGAGAAAAAGGCAGGTAATCATAGTTCTCAATGAGAGCTATGAATTATTGTATTTGCTGGGTGTTATTCAGCGCAATTACGCACAGAATTACGCCACACAGTTACATCGTGTGAACATACCCTTACATTCTCTCAACAGATCAGTATAATTATGCTTCTTCCAATAACAAATTAATTGGAGTGAATGGAAGGTTATACTAAATCTGTCTAACAATAGATATAAATCTTCTCTATCAGTACTAAACATTATTCAGAAATATTTTTTGTGATGAATTTGGTTTTATTGGCTAATGGAATGATTCAGAAAGCAATTGGCTTCTGAATTGGCTTATTGTAATTATGTACCATTGAAAAATATCAACAAATAGTTATCAATGTGACTTGAACAATTGTCCTCAGCCCCAGTGACCTTTTTTCCGGGCTTTCCACAGTGTTTGAAATGCTATAGAATAGCAAGAACCAGTCCTCACATTCTCCTTCCTGAGAAATTTAAGTTGTCTAAATGGCAAATGTACTGCATAAGTTTTCTATACCTGGCGCTTACTAAGTCTCATCAATCAACTGACTTGTCTAATGAAGGTCTTGGACCTGAGGATGAAGGGAAAGTGGACAGCCATTTGAACCTTACTTGAAAGTTGAGAAGTGAGGCTAAACAGATATTTGAGGAGGACATTAGGACACTAGATGAATGATCAGAACATAACCTTGCTGGGATGCATGCTCTGGTTTAAGCAGTGGGAATTACTGGATGAAATATCTCTAACTAACAATTCATCTGTAACTGGAAAGAGAAGGAGCTGCTGACATTTAGCTGTGATGGGCATTCTGGATGCCTGTCTCACAAATGCTTAAATGAACAAGACATGTGGATAAAAGTGATTAATCACCCTGCTCGGTCTCCAGCTATATCTTCTGAATATACAGATTGTTCTCTAACATATTAGCATGATACTGATTAAAGCTAGCTGATATTCCTTAGAAATAATTTTTCTACTTCTTTTTTCAAAAGGTTCTATCTTTAAAGGAGACCAAAGACCAAAAAACTACATGACATTTTTCACAAGAGTTTATGTGTGGTTCTTTACTGTGTGTCATGTTGACTAAGGTCATTAAGGAACATGTGATAAACTTATTCATCTTGGTAGTAAGACAACCAAGCAAGAGAATAATTCAGAATTAGTCAGTGTTTTGCTATCATGTTGGCCAGACACACATTACTTTCAATGATGTCCTGAGGGGGGAGTAGGAAGGAATCACCACATGCGGTCTTCTTTGTATGTTTAGACTCCGGAGCTACTTCATGCAGGCTTAAGATGTTTGAGATTCCCAGCACAGAAAAAATAGTTTGGGATTGAAAAAATCAACTAACATTGATAGATTACAAAGTGATTTAGGTCCCGTAAGAAGATGATCGACCCCATACTGTGTCCGTCAAGCTATATGGAAAGTGGAGCACATGAGATTAGGCAAAGTTTTATCTCAGATCTGTGAAATAGAGTTTTTTAAATATTATTTATGTTTATGTAAGTAAAATGAGAATGCTTGGACTGGGGGAAACTGTTTGTAAGTGGGTGAGTAACTGGCCCAGTGAAGAAACAAAGGGTGGTAATTAATGGTACATACTCAGACTGGATCCTGTTGCTAGTGGGGTTTACCACATTGGCCCAAGTATGGGGCCCTATTTTTTTTAAATATATTTATTAAATTACCTACACAAGGATTGTCCAGTAGAATATCGATCTTTACAGATGATACTAAACTGTATAAAGTAATAAAAAAACAACAGAGGATAATGTTCTATTACAAAAGGAGATCTGGATAAGTTGGAAGCCTGGGTAAAAGAAGTGGCAATGAGGTTTAACAGGGGATAATACAAGGTTATGCACATGGAAAGGAGAAAAATGATTCCATGATTACTTGTTAAATGTAAAAACGCTGGAGAAGGACTTGGGAATCCTAGTGGGCAGTAAACTTAATTGAAGCAGCCAGTGTCAGGCAGCAGCTGCCAAGGCACATAGGATCATGGGGTATATTAAAAGGGGTATAGATGCACATAATGAGAACATAATTCTACCATTATAGTGGTATCACTGGTCAGACCACACATGGAGTATTGGGCACCAGTGCACAAGAAAGACTTTGTAGTTCAAAGGTGGGCAATAGTGTTGAGCGATTATGTTGGCTATCGACATCGGTCGATGGTCGATAGTCGGCCATCGTCGACAAGATATTCGATGGTCGATGTAGATGTTTCTCGATGACCTTTAAAAAGTCTATGGGTGAGCCAAACACCTTCATTCTTACACCCAAACAGGGCTGGAGAAGCTGGAATTAAAATCCACAACGTCAAATGGTAGTGCTACTTTTCTTTAGGCAACACATTTAGGTTATAAATGCCACAGAAAAAAAATCACGGGACCATTCGCTATCCCTGTCTTGTACCACAGCATGACCCTTAAACCTGGCATCACCCACAAATTAAAAAGTGCCAGAAGGCATTTATTATTTAAAAACCCTATTTTACTTGAACTGAAACATAGACTACCCTGCCTGGAAAGCAGCAGGCCCCAAAACCTGATGACCCCCATTAAAAAAGTGCCGGGAAAAAGAAGTTTTCAAACCCCCTTTTTTTCACTGGACATAGACTATCCCTGTCCTGCCACAGCATGAACCCCAAACCGCATGACCCCAGATTGAAAAAAATTTCCGGAAAAAGGGGGTCTTGAACCACCATTTTAGTTTCATGGACATTGACTATACCTGTCCTGGGCCAAGCATGAGCCCCAAACCTGCATGACCCCCAGATTAAAAAGTGCTGGAAAAAGAAGTCTTTCAAACCCCCATTTAAGTTTCACTGGACATGACTATCCCTGTCCTGAGCCACAGCATGAGCCCCAAACCTGCATGACCCCAGATTAAAAAGTGGCCGGAGAAAAAAGGAGTCTTTCAACACCAATTTTGTTTCCCCTGGACATGACTATACACTGTCCTGGGGCACAGCATTGGGGCCCCAAACCTGCATGACCCCCAGATTAAAAAGTGTCGGAAAAAGAAAATCTTTCAACCACCATTTAAGTTTCACTGGACAGAGACTATCCCTGTCCTGAGCCAAAAGCATGAGCCGCAAAAACCTGCATGACCCAGATTTAAAAAGTTGCCGGAAAAAGGAGTCTTTGAACCACCATTTTAGTTTCACTGGACATTGACTATACCTGTCCTGGGCCAAAAGCATGAGCCCCAAAAACCCGCATGACCCCAGATAAAAAAGTGCCGGGAAAAAGGAGGTCTTTGAACCCCCCATTTTAGTTTCAACGGACATTGAATATACCCGTCCGGGCCACAGCATGAGCCCCAAACCTGCATGACCCCAGATTAAAAAGTGCCGGAAAAAGGAGTCTTTCAACCACCCCTTTTAATTTCACTGGACATATACTGTCCCTGTCCTGGGTTTGCGCTTGCCCCTCCCTATGAGTGCGGACCAATTGAGCTTCACTTGGAAAAACTGGTGGTTAACGCTCCCGTTCCACCCAGATTTCCCTTTCTCTTTGCATTCTTTTTCTCATTTTACTCAACGTGCTGAAGGAAATTGTCTCTGTACTTTGTTCTCTCTCCGTGCTCCATACTCCATGTCCTCTGAATAACCTACATCTGGTCAAATTTTCCTGTACCTCCCTTGCACAATTTTAGAGGAATTTTTTTTAAACCCGCCATTTTGTACATGCAAGTTTTTTTAGTAGTTTAATTCTAGAAAACACATTTTTAAAATAGGATGGAATCCCACCATGTCTTTGGTTCTCTTTTTTTAATTGTATTAAATGGGTTTGTCTCAATAAAAGGGATTGATAGCTATGTTTAAACATCTTGCAAAAACAGGTCATTTTGCAATATGTGTCCATTAACAGTGTCCTACCTATTCCTGTTTCTGAAGCCAAACCATCACCCTTGAGTCACTCTTGACAATTGTGAAGAACAAATGTCTGTTAGAAACAACATTTTTTACCAATAGGACCTGTAGTCCCCAGCTGCATGTCACAGCAAAAATCCCCCAAAATTCAAAGCTGGGCCCTTGAGCCACTTTGGACAATTGTGAAGAACAAATGTCTGTTAAAAAAAACAACAATTTTTTTATAATAGGACCTGTATTAGCTGCATGTCACAGGGAAAATGCCCCCAAAAAATTCAAAGCATGACCCTTGAGCCACTTTGGGGCAATTGTGAAGAACAAATGTCTGTTAGAAACAACATTTTTTAGAATAGGACCTGTAGTATTGCTGCATTTCAAAGCAGCATGAAACCCAAAAAATTATAAATATGATTCTCAGCTACTTTTAAAAATTGTGGGGGGAGAAATGCCACTTAGAAGCCACATTTCATGTTCCAAAGGACCATGATTATTTCTGTATCTCACAGCAACATGACCCCAAAAAATTATAAATATGACTTCTCACCCTGTTAAAAATTTGTGAGGGAGAAAAGCCACTTAAAAGCCAATTTCTGTTCCAAAGGACCATGATTAAATTTCTGTATCTCACAGCAACATGACCCCAAAAAATTATATAAATATGACTCTCAGCCACTATTAAAAATTGTGAGGGAGAAATGCCACTTAAAAGCCACATTTTTTGTTCCAAAGGACCATGATTATTGCTGTATCTCACAGCACAATGACCCCAAAAAATTATAAGATATGACTTCTCAGCCACTATTAAAAATTGTGATGGAGAAATGCCACTTAGAAGCCCATTTCTGTTCCAAAGGACCATAATTATAGCTGTATCTCACAGCAACATGACCTCAAAACCATTGACAATGCGAAAACTTTTAAAGATAAAGGGGGACATGTATGAATCTCGCCGGGTCGGGGCGCACCTTTCCGCCAGTTTCCCGGCGGGGAAACTGCGCGCCCGATTTATGTCGGGGGCCGGGCGCGCTCATACTAGCATTTTAAAGTCCGCCGCCTCGCCTGTGGTTAGGCGCAGTGCGGGACTGAGGGGCAGGGCGGCCCCCTGGCCCTTTTTATTCCCACCGGAGGTAGTGCACTTATACATGCGGGCAAAAAGGGGGCCGGGGTTTTTTAAAAAAAAAATTTTTTTTTTTAAACCCGGGGGCCCCCCCAAAAAAACCCCCCCCTTTTTTGGGCCCCCTTTTCCCTTTTGGGAAATTTTAAAAAATTTTTTAAAAAAAAAAAATTTTTTAAAATTTTTTTTTTTTCCCCCCGGGAAAAAAAAAAAAAATTTTTTAATTTTTTTGAAAAATTTTTGGGGAAAGGGCCCTTTTAAAGGGGCCAAATTTCGGTTTTTAAAATTTGGGGGGGGAAAAAAACCCCCCAAAAATTTTTTTGGTTTTTAAAACCCCTTTTTTTTGGGGGGGAAAAAAAAAAATTTTCCGGCCCCGGGGGGTTTTTTTTTTCCCCCCAAAAACCCCCCCTTTTTTTTTTCCCCCCCTTTTTTTTGGGGGGGGGGGAAAAAAAACCCCCCGGGGGGGGGGTTTGGGGGGGGGGGGGGGGGGGGTTTTTTTGGGGGGGGGGGGGGAAAATTGGGGGGGGGTTTTTGGGGGGGGGGGTGGGGGGGGGGGGGGGGGGTTTGGGGGGGGGGGGGTGTTGGGGGGGGGGGGGGGGGTTTTGGTGGGGGTTTTGGGGGGGGGGGGGGGGGTTGGTGCGGTTTGGGGGGGGGGGGGGGTTTGGGGGGGGGGGGGGGGGGGGGGGGGGGGGTTTTGGGGGGGCCCCCCCCGCGGGGGGGGGGTTTAGGGGGGGGGGTTTTGGGGAGGGGGGGGGGGGGGGGGCCCCCCGGGGGGGGGGTTTGGGGGGGGGGGGAAAAGGGGGGGGGGGGGGGGGGGGGAGGGGGGGGGGGGGAAGGGGGGGGGGGGGGGGGGGGGGGAACCGGGGGGGGGGGGGGGGGGGGGGGGGGGGGGGGGGGGGGGGGGGGGGGGGGGGGGGGGGGGGGGGGGGGGGGGGGGGGGGGGGGGGTTTTTTTTGGGGGGGGGGGGCCCCGGGGGGGGGGGGGGGGGGGTTTTGGGGGGGGGGTTTTGGGGGGGGGGGGGGGGGGGGGGTTTTTATGAGAAAAAATAAAAATTTTTTTTTTGGGGGGGGGGGGGGGGGGGGGGTGGGTTTTTTGTGTGGGGGGGGTTGGGGGGTTTTTGGGTGGGGGGTTGGGGGGGGGGGGGGAAAAAAAAGGGGGGGGGGGGAAGGGGGGGGGGGGGGGGAAAATTTTTTAAAATGGGGGGGGGGGGGGGGGTTAAAGGGGGGGGGGAGGGGGGGGGGGGGGGGGGGGGGGGGGGGAAAAAAAAAAAAAGGGGGCCCAAAAAAAAGGGGGGGGGGGGGGGGGGGGGGGGCGGGGCGGTGTGGGGGGGGGGGGGGGGGGTTTTGGGGGGGGGGGGGGGGGGGAAAAGGGGGGGGGGGGGGGTTTTCCCCATTTTTTTGGGGGGGGGGGGGGGGGGGAATTGGGGGGGGGGGGGGTTTTTTGGGGGGGTTTTTAAAAAAATTTTTTTTGGGGGGGGGGGGGGTGGGGGTTTTGGGGGGGGGGGGGGGTTTTGGGGGGGGGGGGGGGGGGTTTTTTTGGTGGGGGGGTTTTTTTAAAAGGGGGGGGGGGGAAAGGGGGGTTTTTTGGGGGGGGGGGAAATTAAAAGGGGGGGGGGCCCTTTTTGGGGGTGGGGGGGGGCGGGGGGGGGAAAAAGGGGGGGGGGGGGGGGGGGGGGGGGGGGGGGGTTGGGGGGGGGAAAAGGGGGGGGTTTTGGGGGGGGGGGGAAAAAAATTTGGGGGCGGGGGGGAGGGGGGGGGGGGGGGGGGGGGGCCGGGGTGGGGGGGGGGCCAAAATTTTTTTTTTTAAAAAAAAAAAAGGGGGGGGGGGGGGGAAAAATTTTTTGGGGGGGCCTTTGGGGGGGGGGGGTTTTTGGGGGGGGGGGGGGGGGTTTAAAAAAAAATTTTTTTTTTTGGGGGGGGGGGGGGGGGAAAAAAAAAGGGGGTTTTTTTGGGGGGTTTTTTTTTTTTATTTATTTAAAAATTTTTTTTTTTTTTGGGGGGGGGGGGTGGGGGGAAAGGGGGGGGTTTTAAATTTTTTGGGGGGGTTGGGGGGGGGGGGGGGGGGGGGGTTTTGGGGGAAAAGGGGGGGGGGTTTTTTGGGGGGGGGGGGGAAGTTTTTTTTGGGGGTTTTTTTTTGGGGGGGGGGGAAGGTGGAGGGGGGGGGTTTTTTGGGGGGGGGTTTTTTTTGGGGGGGTGGGGGGGGTTTTTTTTTGGGGGGGTTTTTTTGGGGGTTTTTTTGGGGGTTGGGGTCGGGGGGGTGGGGTTTTGTGGGGGGGGGTTTTGGGGGGGGGGGGGGGGGGGGGGGGGGGGGGGAAAAAGGGTTTTTTTTAAGGGGGGAAAAGGGGGGGGGGGGGGTTCTGGGGGGGGGGGGGGGGAAAGGGGGGGGGGTAGGTGTTTGGGGGGGGTTTGGGGGTTTTTGGGGGGGGGGGTTTTTTTTTTTTTTTTTTTTAAAAGGGGGGGGGGGGGGTTTAATTTTTCCCCCCCCCAAAAAAAAGGGGGGGGGGGGGGGGGCGGGGGGGGGGGGAAAGGGGGGGGGCCCCGGGGGTTTTTTTTTTTTTTGGGGGGGGGGGTTTTGGGGGGGGGGGGGGGGGGGGGGAAAGGGGGGGGGGGGGGGGAAAGGGGGCTGGGGGGTGGTTTTGGGGGGTTTTTGGGGGGGGGGGGATTAGGGGGGGGGGGGGGGTTTTTTTTGTTTGGGGAAAAGGGGTGGGGGGGGGGGGGTGGGTTTTTTTGGGGGGGGGGGGGGTTTTTTTGGGGGGGGGGGGGGGAAATGGGGTGGGGGGGGGTTGGGGGGGGTTTTTTTTGGGGGGGGGTGGGGGGGGGGTTTTTTTTTGGGGGGGGGGGGGGGGGGTTTTGGGGGGGGGTTTGGGGGGGGGGGTTTTTTAAAGGGGGGGGCGGTGGGGTTGGCCGGGGGGGGGGGTTTTTCCCCCCCCCCTTTTTTTTTTTTTTTTTGGGGGAGGGGGGGGGGGAAAAAAAAGGGGTTTTTTTTTTTTTTGTTTTTTTTTTTTTGGGTTTTTGCCCCCTTTTTTTTTTTTTTTTTCCCCCCCCTTGTTTTTTTTCCCCCCGGGTTTTTTTTTTTTTTTGGGGGGGGGGGGAAAATTTTTTCCCCCCCCCCCCGGGGGGCCAGCAAAAATTCCCCCGGGGGGAAAAAAAACCCCCAAAAAGGGGGGGGGGGAAAAAAAAAACCCCCAAAGGGGGGTTTTTAAAATTTTTTTAAAAAGGGGGGTTTTCAAAAAAAAAAATTTTAAACAAAAAGAAAAAAAAAAAAAAAAAAAAAAATTTTTTTTCCCGGGGAAAAGGGGAAATTTTGGGAAAAAGGGGCCCGGAAAAACCCAAATTTTAAAAAACCCCTTTTTTTGGATAAAGGCCTTTTTTTCCCTTTAATTTAAAAAAAATTTTTTAAAATTTTTGGGGGAAAAGGGGGCGCCCCCGGGGGGGGGCCCCCGGGGGGGGGGGGCCCCGGGCCCCCTTTTTTAAAAGGGGGGGGGAAAACCAAAAAAATTTTTAAAAAATGGCCCCTTTTTTTTCCGGGGGGGTTTTTTTTAAGGGGTTGGGGTGGTAAAAAAAAAAAGGGGGGCCCCCCTTTTTTTTCCCCCCCCCCCCCCCCCCGGTTTTTTTTCCCCCGCCCCTTTTTTTTTTTAAAGGGGGGGGGCCCAAAAAATTTTTGGGAAAAAAAATTTTTTTCCCCTTTTTTTTTTAAAAAGGGGGGGGGTTTTTTTTTTTCCCGGGGGGGGGGGTTTTTTTTAAAAGGGGTTTTTTTTAAAACCTTTTTTTTTTGGGGGAAAATTTGGGACCGGGGGGAAAAAAGGGGGGGGGGGGGTTTGGAGCCTTGATTTCCCAAGCCTAGGGGGCGAGGGGCAATAAGGGAAAAATGATCTTTCTCATCTTCCTCCTCCGCCTTTAAATTCGCGCCAAACCCCCTTTACAAGGCAGGGCGCCCCGGGAACGGGCGGTGTTAGGAATACCTCCTCCTCCTCCACTTCCTCCCGGGACAGCTTCAACACCCGCCCTGGCTTGTCTGGTGATGCCCCTGAGAGTCATGCGCTGCTTGGGACTAGCCCCGGGGGCCCCCAATAAGCCCAATGAAGACCGATAAAATTTGGGGGAAAAACGGGCGGGCCTTGTGGATTCCCACGGAGAGAAAGGCCCCCCCCCGTGTCCGCCCTCTGTGTCCCGGCCCCCCCTCCCCTTGCTGGCCCCCCCCCCGGGCCTGTTGTTTTGGTGTCCAAACAAACGTTCCCGAACTTTTAAAATTACCAAAAATGCTCCCCCCTGCCCGACAAGGGCTTGTCCGCATTTTACCCTTTTGGTGGCTTCTTCAAAAAATTGGCAAAGGAATTTTTTTTTGGGGGCAGAGCCCCTTTTCCCCCTGCCTCCACTCCGGTGGGCAAAAACCCCCAGGTGCCCGCTGCTTGTCAGGCCAAAGTGTCCAAATTCGTTTCTGCGTTTAAAGGGAAATTTCGCTGCTGCCCCCAAATGTGGAGTATTTTTTTTAGGGTGGAATTTTTCCCGTGTGTTGCCACGTCAACAATGAGACGGTTGACGGGGGAGGCTGAGTGACGCTGCCAAAAGCATCCAGGCCCGGGGCGAAGCAGGGTGCGAACGGCGGAAAGTGTGAACTTTGGACTTCGAAACCTTTCCCCAGCAGGCGTCCCGACCCGGGTAGCTCTTTAGAAATTTTGGGCGGGCAAGGTTCATGAATGTGCCAGGCAAGGGGTGTGCTTCCCGCCTACCGATCTTTAAGGGCGGCCCCCCCCCGATTTCGCCCGTTTTTTGCACACCACCCCTTTCCTGGCACAAGGTTCTTTGGCCCCCCAGCCAGCGCTCGGTCTCGTTGCGGAGAGCCCTCCCCAAAAATCCTGAAACCCGTGTGTGGGGGCGGTCTCCAAGACAGATTAATTTCAACACGGTGGTTTTTTCTGGGAAGTGATGCCAACAGAGGACCCTTGGGGGGGGAAAGGGAACCCCGCACCAAACCCTGCGGTTTTTTAAGAGGCCCCTGCGCCCCCCGGGTGGGGGCCACCGTTTACCCCGAGAATCCCCCCAGCTCACCCAGGGGAGTGTCACAGAGAAAATTTGCGGCCTTGGCCGTTTCTTTTCAGTCCTTGTGGGCGGTGGGGCAGATGGACTTTTTCCCGGCCCCAGATGCAGACAACACGTTTTAAATTTTAGTTGACAAGTGGGGTGGGGGCCAAAGGGTAAAGGGGGGTTTTCTGGCAAAAAAAAATGCCCGCTCGGCATCTGGTATTGGGGGGAGGGGGAAAAGGGCCCTGCGTTTTGGGAGAACCCATCTCGTTTTCCCCCCAGACAAAAAAGGGAAATTTCCCAAAGGGCCAAAAAAACGGCCCAAAGCAGACATTTTTGGGGGGTTTTGGCTTTGGGATGGTTTGGGTTAAAATTTTTTCTTCTGCCCCAAACCTGGAAGACAGGGGAAGGGGTTTGGGTTTCTTTGACTGGCCGCCCGTAGGCGTTTCAGGTCGTCAAACTGGCGGAAGGGGAAGGGGGTTTGGATGGGGGCTCTCGGTTTTGGGGTGGTGGTACTCGGGCGGGCGGTGGAGGCTTTAAGCGGAGGCTGAACCCGATCATGGGCTTGGGGGCAGGGCAAACTCAGGGGAAAGCTTGCTGGTGGCGGGAGGAAGGAGGAGGCGGAGGGAAAAAGGGGGTGACAGTGGTTGGAGGGCCCCGGGGGCGGTTTTTGGCCTTTTTTGGCCCCGTGTTGCCTCCCCTTTCAACCCCATGGGATTTGCTGCATGTGGGAAAAGACATGTGGTGGTGGTTTTAAACCCCCTTGGTTCTTGCCCCCTAATGGTTTTTCGGCCCAAAAGGGGGCCATTGAATCGCGGGGGAACAAGAGGCTTGTCAAAAGAAGGCCCAAAGGGTTTAGAGGGCCTGGACCTTTTTGACGGCGATAAGCCCAGGAGCGGGATTTGCGTTTTAACCCTGGAAGGCGGAATTTATTAAAGCGGACTTCTGCGACCCCCCTCTCCCTTTTTGAGGTGGAACCCGTTCCCGACACTACCCCATTGTCTTCTCCTGTCCCGTGATGAAGCCGCTCGCAAGCAAATTCTTTCTGAAAAGGGGCCCCTTTGGGGGCCGCCCAAAGTTTGGGCATCATATCATCCCCCCAAAAGGTGACTTTTCGTCCTGACATTCTGCATCCAAAGGGGCTGTGGGCAAAGCAAGAGGGGACTGAAAAGGGGTTGCCCGGGCCCCGGGGGTTTTTGCCTTTTTGACCCCCCCGGCCCTTTTTCCTCCTTTGATGGCAAAATTAAATGGGGTCAGAGCAGAAAAAAATCATCCTTTTTGGCCCCCTTGTTTTTTTAAAATGCCTTCTGACCCCAACCGCTTTTGTCTTTTAAAAAGGTCTTCAGAAAAGGATTATCCCAGTGGGGTAAAGGGGTTGACATTTGGGCTGTTTCATTTGGAAAGGAAAGCTGATGAAAGTGATGGGCGACCCTTTGTGGCCCCTGACTGGGGAGGAGAGGAGGTAAGACTGCTGATGTTGGTTGCATTAAAAAAAATGAAGGCGATTGGGGGACGCTGTTCGTTACTGAGATTCACGGGCCCTGACCCCCGTTTACAGGCCTGACGGTCCTTTCAAATGACGATCCGCTGGCATGGTGTTGTCGCCGCACTGGAAGGGCACCTTTTCTCTTAACCCTACCTCCATGTCCTAACCCCCCCCCTTTGCTCGCTTACCACCTGAAAATTTTTCTCCCTGCTCGAAAAAAAAAAAATTTGAGAAGGTATGGAAGAGTTTTGGAAAGTCTCTTATTTAAAAAAGGGGGCAAAACAAGCTATTTTCAAACCCCCCTAAATCAAAAAAAAAAATTGCTGGATTTAAATTTAAATTCAAAGTAGATTTTCAACAAAGCTTTTTTACTGCCAAAAGTGAAAAAAACAAAGTTTTCTGAAAAGTATTCGGAACCAAAAAAAGGTATTTTGGCAGTTTCAATTCACCCGTTTGGGGAAATACAAAAATTCTTTTATTTATTTTAAGTTTCAAGGTGGGCCCCAAAGAACCAAAAAACTTTTTAGTGCGCCAAAATGAAAAAAAACGTATCTGTAATTTTATTAAAATAATTAAAAAGGGATTTTTGGCACCTTCAATTCACCTGTGGTGACCTTTCAAAATTTTCTGTTGTTTACATTTTAAAAGCCCAAAATTGCTCTATCAACCCAAAACTGGCCTGCGGCCCAAAATGAAAAAAACAACGTATCTGAAATGTATTCGGGTAATAAAAAGGTTATTTTTGGGACCTTTCAATTACCCGTGGTGATACAAAATTTGCTGTATTCACATTTAAGTGCCCAAGGGGCCCCAATGAAACAAGCCTTTATGCGGCCCAAAATGAAAAAAAAAAAAAGTATCTGAAAAGTATTCGGATAAATAAATTTTTTTTTTGGTACCCTTTTAATTCACCTGTGCTGAATCAAAAATTGTGTATTCAACCTTTTTAAATGCAAAAATAGCTTTTCAAAAAAAGCTGGGCCCGTGCCAAAAATGAAAAAAAAAGTATCTGAAATTGGGATTGGATAAAAAAAAGGTTTTTTGCACCTATCAACCTGTGGGTGGGCTACAAAAATTTTGGATTTTTAATTTAACTGCAAGGTGGGGTTTTTTCAACAAAAATGGAAAAAGGGCAAAATTGAAAAAGAAAAACCCATCTGAAAAGTATACTGATAATAAAAAATGGAGGTTTTCACGTAACAAAGAGACCTGCAGTTAATAGAAAAGATGTGTATTTCCCAATATAAGTTCGGCTGCCCCAAAATCCAGGAAATATTTCCCTTTAAAAATGTTAATAAAAAAGCTATTGCGTGGGAATGTCTACACTAAGTTTTTGGTGAAAAATATATCAGTTTCCTTTTTTTAGGCTTGTCTGTGTTCGCCCGCCCCCCCCCCCCGATAACCCCCCCCCCGTGCTTTTTTCCCGCGGTAGATGCTTTCCTTTTTAAAATTTTTCTTTCCTTAAATACATTAAAAACTTCCATTTACAGGATCCAGCTAACAGGGAGGGGGCTTTCTTGTGAAAAAAAATAGAATAAAATTTTGTGAAAATGTTTGGGCACAGGCAGGGGGCGCACGTCCTATGCTATGAGAGCTTTAGGACACTGACCCTGAAAGGAAGGGGCTTTTAGTAAAAACGGAAAGGGATGTTTATTTTTCCAAACCAAACGCAACCATACACAAACCCAGTCATGACATCGACACACATCTCACCCTGCTCTATTCTCTAAACTGATTTTCTGGCCGGGAAAAAAAGAAAAGGGAGCACCGAAAAAAAGCGCGATATTAAAAAGATGTGCACAAAATTTTAACCTAAAAATTTTGCATGGGTCTAAAAAAAATTTTGGGTCAATATAAAAAACTGTGCCGGGTTTCAAAAATTTGTCATAAAAAATCCCCCTTTAAAAACTAGTTTGGGGAACAAAAATAAAAAAGGATGGGTGGACTCAATACCCAGGGGCAGATTAGCATGTTTAGGGTTATTTAGTTTTTAAAAAAGATGGCTTCAAAGGGGAAATAATTTAAAATGTTTAAATTTTTTCAAAGGTTTTTAGAGAGGAAACTTAATTGTTTTGTATTGGAAAAATGGGGGGGGGGGGGGGATTTTTTTTTCCCCTAAAGGGCTAGAAAAAAAGAAAATTTTACAAAAAACAGAAAAGGGGTTTTTTACTGGAGAGCAGTGGACTGGGTTTAAAATGTCTGCCAGAAGAAAGTGTCATGATGGGAAATTTACTAAAAGAAATTCAAAAAGAGTCTGGATGCATTTTAGAGTATAATAATTTTTTTTTTAAAAAAGCTATCCCGGGACGGGGCATTGTTCCCCGGGAAATTCCCTTTTTATTTCCAGATTTAGGAAGGAACTTTTTCCCTAAAATGAGGACAATTGACTTCTACCTTATGGAGGTTTTTGCCTTCCTCTGGACCAACACTACAGCACAATAGACTAAACTGGAAGGACATCTGTCTTTTTTTCAGCCTTACAAACTATGTATAAAAGTATGTGCCTTCAGAGTACAATTAATTATTAAACAGGTTCTCACAAAAATAAACTCTTTGTAAACAGAAGCTACATGGTCTTTGAAAGTCCCATTCCTGATTTTTCTCTAACATCTTTATCTGGATTTTAGAACATTTCCTTGCATGGGAAATGTTTTAGCACATGGTGATCATTCAAGTGAATGTATGACTATGTACTTCATAGATCAGTCTCAAGTGAGGAACATACCCTATGTTCTTCATATGTCCTAATAGGCATAACCTCAGCGGTGTGACTTTAACTATCTGGACCCCAATGCAAAATTTGAAATACTGTTCCCCCACCTACCATGTTCCAATAATAACTTCTTATAGGGCATAGCGGATTTCGGACCCCTAAGGCACCAGAACAATGAACTTCCTGTAGGATTCAGACAACCACTTTAATACGCTACCATGTGACACCAGGCTGAATAAAGTCATCAACCATGTCATACAATAGCAACAAAGTAGAAAAATAGATTGGCACCAGTCCAATAATAATTCTTCCTGGAAATATAGAGTCCGCGGATATTGTTATATAAAGATCTCCGGAGGTGCTATGCTTGAAAAAGACAGTCCCAATCGAATACAAAACAAAAAGAAGTTGTAGCAGCACTCACCAGTTTCTTTTTCTATAAACTTTTATTCAATTGTCCACATCTTACGGGCACACGAGCATACAGGCAGGGAGAGACACTAACACAGCATACGCCTGTTTCACGTCATCCGACGCTTCCTCAAGGCCTCGAGGAAGCGTCGGATGACATGAAATGGCCGTAGGCTCCCCATAACCTGTCCCCTCACATATCTCTGCCTTAATCTCACAATAACTCCCCTCACACAATCTCTGCTCCTCAAAAGACCTTCTTTCTGCTTTCCTCTTATCATTTGGTGGAAAATGTTTGTAAGTGGGTGGGTAACTGCCTCAGTGATAGAAAACAAAGGGTGGTGATTGATAGTACATACTCAGACTGGATCCCTGTTGCTAGTGGGGTATCGCAGGGGTCAGTATGGGGCCGTATTCTTTTTAATATATTTATAATGATCTTAAATAAGAATTTCACAATAGAATATGAATCTGTGCAGATGATACTAAACTGTGTAAAGTAATAAAAACAACAGAGGATAATGTTCTATTACAAAAGGAGATCTGGATAAGTTGGAAGCCACACACAGCCTTGCACAGCCATCTCCAAGACTTTACCCGTGCAACCCCCATACTCTGGAAATCACTGCCACAACAAGTCAGACTCTCCGCCATCTTTACAGCTTTCAAAAGTGACCTGAAAACCCATCTCCTCAGGCTAGGTTACAATACAACTGCTACCACTACACCGTAATACCAACATCTCTGTCCCTCAACTTCTGTTTACCCCATCCTCCCCTGTAGACTGTAAGCTCTTGAAGGCAGGGTCCTACCTCCTTCTGTAACAATTTGTTATTTAGTGCTAATATTGTATTTGTCCTGGGCTCACGTTATATATTCAAATCCCTTTGGTTGTACAGTGCCCCAAAGCCGTATGTCATCTTAGCGTCAATTTAAAAAAAAAAAAAAACACACACACATAAAATATTAGTGTTCCACTTTACCAGTATCATGTGCTTCTCTGTTACTCTTTGTTACTTTGCATTATTAAGCTCCTAAATTAGTAAAATAAAAATGTTGTAGTACAAGATAAAGTTAAATAGACCAAGGTACCAAGTTCAGCTTGGGCCCCTTCTTATCTCCACCATGTACCAGAAAAGCAAAATTAATATACAATAATGCATACATCATATGAAGAGTGCTTATGTATACAGGCATATCAAGGCCCTGTGCAACTTGCAGTTATTTAGAGCTGTAATATGGATCTTATAGCACATTTTGCACCCTATTATACCTCCGTGTCTCTGATTTCATATGGATGCATACAAAGTTTTTTTTTTCTGTTAGATTCTATGACCCATTTGTATAAAAATTGTCTAGCAGTAAGATTATCTTTGTTGCCCAGAGCTCAGCTTTCCTTTTATATTGTGTTCTGGAAAAAAAAAACCTGAGCTCTAATTGGTTGCTATGGACAACAAAGGCAGTCTTACATACATAAGGCGCTATATGTGGCAACCCTATCACATGCTGTATTAAGGAAAGATCTTGCTGTTATACAATGCAGTACATACCAGTTATCAGAATGCTTCTCTGGAACTTCTGCCATGGTCAATTCTAGTGTACATCTTTGCTGCAATTTCCAGAAAAATTCCAGACCAGAGAATAAATTGAGACCCCAAGTGCAGACTTTAAAATTAATTCAGATCTAAGACTAACCCATAAAAACAATTATTTCAAAGCCTAGAGCAGGCCCCAAAGCAAACGGAGACCCCAGACTGAACAAAGAAACAAAACACATTTAGATCCGAGACAGAACCATACAAATCTGACAAACCCCCAAAGTTACTCAGATCACTAAAAAGACCCTATGGGTACAGAATAAATTGTACTTGGACATAACAGGGAGGTAACCATATGGTGGGTAGAGGTTGAAGTTGCACCTAAACTATAAACCCTAAGGACCTAAAAGGATCCCTTATAAAATTTGAGAAGTCTAGTTTTACAAATGACTTGTAATAGTTGGGGACCTCTTTAAACAAATTTTGCAATAGGACTCAGGGGCTTCAAGTTATACATCTGGGTCATAAGCATGTCAAAAGGCATAATTATAAACTGAGCTCATATCCAGCCCCAAGTCCATCTATAGATCTGACTAACAGTAAACTCTGTAGCCATTACTCTTTTATTCTCAACGTGTGACTAAAGTACTTAATGACCATGAAAATTTTATAAATAATGGCAACCGACTCAGCACCACAAGTCACCTGTCAGCCGGTCCTCCTATATGAGCCTCTCTTTCTTTATACAATATATAAGTATCTAATATTAGATCTGCTAATAGAAATGTCCGGTGGTAAATTTCCTTCCTTCCGCTGACCATAAAGAGACTTTGATGTTCTTTTGAAGGCTTTGTACTATTCCAGATTACTTCATCAGTGGCAATATTTTATCATTAGTTGTTTGCAATGGAGATGAAAAATAATCTCTTTAAACCTTTACTTAGCTGAAAGATACATTACACACTGAGTTAAATAATTTCAAGCCTGTTAATCCAAACAGCAGGTATCCAACAATCTTTTTTTGTGTGACCTATTGTACTGTAATTAGAGGCAGTGAATACAAATAAAAACAATTATTGCTGTGTTCCTTCACAGATGGAGGGAAAATTAAAGAGAAAGGAGAAAAAAAACAGGACCTATAATATATGAATGTGGTACTCCATACCTCTGTACACTGAACATTTACATAAACATTTATTACTAGGGTTAATTTAATAGAAAGTCAATTTACCTATTAGCATGTTAGCAAGCTCTGGGAAGTAACTGCAGTGCTGAAAAAAATCCCATGAAAATAAAGGGAGAACATACAAACTCCATGCAAGATACAGAGCTATACCAGTATGTACATCTATGTACACATATGTCAGCTACTTCACGCTGCCCAAGCCATCATCATCGGTGGTTTCTCAAAATGACAATTATACCAATCGAAATTACTTATGCTGAGATGTTTGAGAAATTTAATTCTTGAGCCACAAATCTCTGGTTTTTTAGTGAAATTATACAGAGACCCAATAGTACCAGAGAAAAGGGTTAAGTGATTTAAGTGATTTAAGTTAAGTGATTTAATTATAAACACATTAATTTAGGACTGAATAACTTATTAATTATAAGTTATTCAGTCCTAAATTAATGTGTTTATAATTTTCAATAGATACAAGGGGACTTTATTCTTTATTGTTACTGATTAGGGTTTATCTGAAATATTCAGCCTATCTTTTCCTGCATTGGTTGTTTTTTGTTCCTCTGATTTGTGACTGCTGATGGTACACATTTGTTTATATGTATGGCGACTGAGATGATAACTGTAACATTCCATTTCTTAATTCCCCAAATCTTTTAGGACCACTAAAAAGTCCCCCAGATTCTTTAGCAACTCCCGACAATAAACAAACTGTTTTCTCAGTATTCAAATAACCAAAATAATGGTTAGATAAGTTGTTTTTCTTGTCTTAATTAAATACTTTATTAATGACTGTCTGATTTACCAGGTTATAAGTTAATTAGTAGTAATGCAAGACAAAGATAATGTAAAGGTGACTGCTTTATTGTAGGTAACCAATTGTATTGTTTAATGATTAAAGTAACCAATGGTATTGCAAATTGTAATAAAAAATGTTAAGTAATGATGATGATGTTAATGTTACCACACCTTCAACCCACCTGTATGTAAACCTTTATGTGCTAACCAAAATAAAATAAATAAATGTTGCATCTCAATTAATTAATGTCAGTCGTCAATTTTCTTACATAATGCATATATATCCATTCTAATATGAATTTGGAAACCGGCACAATGAGGGCTAAGTTATGGGCTTATAGTGACAGCACTTTGACAAATCTAGATTCTTCTCCCTCTCCTTTTACCACCATCTTTTGTCTACTTCATTGGAGAGATGGTTGGTCTCAAAATGTACTCCTGCTTGGTGGGTCATGCAGTGCCATAGAGGACAATTTGCTACCAAGGATCCTGGCCAGTTTTAAGGTAGGTCTTAGTGTCTTCAATTGGTTCCTTTTGCCACCACAGGTTCTCTGGCCTTGGCTCAGTTTGGAGTTGGGAACATTCTGAAGCATTGGATCATGCAGCGGAGTTTGTTATACAAGATCATTTAGCACCATAAGGACTCTGGATAGGTGCGGTGATCCTCCCCAGTCAGGAGCATAACTAGAATAAAGCAATATCAAAATAAAATGGGCTATAGCTACCTAATATAACAAAACTGAAACATTGGCATAAATAGCTATAATTAAAGATACTGTATACATAAAATTGCCTTATATCAGAGAACCTACAAAGGAGTGCTATTCAGTAGAAAGCTACCAATTTATTATTCTCTATAAAAAGTAAGATAGTTCTCACACCTGAGTGGGCCCCCCTAAACCTCTGGGCCCCATAGCCCCTGCTATAGTTATACCCATGCTCCCAGAACCTTCCTCAAGCAGCATTGATTGAATATCTCAGGAGGTGGCAGCAGTAGGTTACTCATTTCTCATTTGCATAAAGTGAGAAGAGAAGTAACACAAAGAGCCCTATAGACCATTAGTTTTGATATTTTTAAAGTTTATGATTATTGAAGATCAAAGACCAACACTGTAGTTTTCTGAAAGACATGCTAGCACAACTGTTGCAGTGCAGAACTTCCTCATTCAGCAGCATAGTTACAGGGGTCACAACAGTCACATTTGTGACTGGGCGCCTAATCCAGGGGGTCCCACAGCTGCATCGCTGGGCCACATAGACTAAGCAATGCAGCAATCACAGCCAGCAGTCACACAGTGCGGCCAGAGCAGCTTTGATCAGAGCTAGCCAGGGCCATTCAAGCCCTTAGTTAAGGTAGCCAAACATGAGGTATTAGTCTCTCAACCCCATCTAGGTATAATTACAGCAGCAAAGCCACTGGAAAATCTGCAAGTCAAATCTCCATAAAATAATACACAAAAGTGCTATCTGTAGTTGTAGATTTGGCTGAAAATCTGTAGGTAATTTGCACCAAATCATGCAAAACCACATTTTACAGTATTCAAGGAGTCCCATACACAGTAGTTCGGTGAATTGCTGTTATAGACACACATCTGGTAGCCCCCCTAGCTAGTTTTTACCACAGCAGCACATGAGCAATTCACTAACTGAACAGTTTCAGAATTACTGCTATCCTTGGCCTGAAAGCCAATAATCACCACTTTGTGCAACTATGGTAAATTGCCCCTTTTGCCCATTACAACAAGAGATATGTGCAGACAGCCTATCACACACCTTATATATCCACCAAGCCAGGACACGGGACTTCCTTCAATAGATCCCACTGCTAGCGCCAAAAGTAGGAAGTGGTCTCATAACATAATGTACACGTTGTAACTCGAATGTGTGTTATTTAGAGAGTTATTTCGGGACTGTAGGTTTGTTCTTAAGTAGAATTTGTATGTAAGTCGGAACAGGTAGATTTATTAAATGTAACTCCAGCACAAAAGTTTTTTTTTTGTTTTGGATAGTGCAGGGAAGGGTCTTTATATTTGTTTTGTTGTCTCTGCCCCTGTTTAGAAGATTTCACCTCGTTTTCACCTCATGTGCTGCTATTGCATGCTGGAACTTGTCATTCCACAGCTACTATCTGCTGTGGAACATGGAACTACAAGTGCCAGCATGCCCCCATAAGTCTCCGTTTGTAACTAGGGGAGGGATATAAGTCAGAACATGGTAAGTCGGGACTGCTTGTACAAGACTATTCTGAAACCCTT
>JAODAL010057572.1:0-22600 GCA_025379985.1 Phyllomedusa bahiana
CCGATGCCTTTTTGGGTTTGGTTCTTCAAAACTGGCAAGGATGGTGCAGGCTCTTTCACCTCCCTCCCCTCGGTGGTTCAAACCCCGGGGTTTGTACCGCTGTTGTCAGGCCATGTGAAATTGTCGGGTAATGGCTTTGCGCTGCTGCCACAACGCTGGAGCTGTGGAGGGTGGAATTCCGGTGTTGCCACGTCAAAATGGAGGGTTAAAGGGGAGGCCGGGGCTGACGCGCAACGAGCCAGGGGACAAAGCAGGGTGCGAAGGCGGAAGGGGAATCAGACCTCGACCCCTTCTTCAGAGGCAGTCCACCCCCGGGGTAGCTTTTTAGAAATTTCTGGCGAAAAGGTTCATGACTGTGCCAGGCAAGGGATGTGCCCCCAGCCTCCCGATTTAAGGGCGGAGCAGATTTCGCCGTTATCGCACAACCCCCTTCCCGGCAAAAGGGTTTCTTGTCACCCACCCAGCGCTCGGTCTCGTTGCTTGGGCCGTCCAAGTTTGCCTGTTTTGGGGACGGTCTCCCAAGGCAGTTTATTTAACACGGCCTGGTGTCTCTGGGACGTGATAAAAACCGAGGCCTGGGGGAAAGGGCCCTGCACCTCCCTGCGGTTTTGGAGCGGGCCGAGCCTGAGAGCCACGTCCCCCGGGGCATCCCCCCAGTCCCAGTGAGCTGTCACAGAGTTTTGCCCCCTTGGCGTGCTATGTCCATGGTCGGGGGTGAGAGGATTTTTCGGGGACACAGAGCAGAAAACGGCTTGTTTTAGTGACAGTGGCTGGCCGGGGCAGGGAGGCTTTTCTAAAAAAAGAAATGCCTGCTCGGCTTGGTATTGGGGGCAAGCGGGGGCCCCATGACGTGGCGGAACCTCTGTGTCACCAGGGAAAGGAAAAATTTCCAAGGGGCCAAAAGCCTGGCAATCCCGCATTAGGTTTTGGTTTTGGGGAGGGTTTTGGGTTTTAAAGTGTTTTTCTGTCCAAAACCGGGGAAGACAGAAGTGGCTGCTAGACTGGCCCCCTGTACGGGTGCAGGTCGTAAAAATGGCGGAAGGAGAAGGGGTAGGATGGTTCTGGTGGTGCTGGTGGTCTCGGGCGGGTGGAGGTGAAGCGGAGGCTGATCCCGATCATGACTTGAGAGACATGGGAGCTGAGGAACGCTTGGTGGTCGGAGGAGGAGGAGGCGGAGGGCAAAGGGGTGAAGTGGGTTTGGGGGCCCCCGTCGGTCTGGCCTTTTTTGGGCCCAAATGTTCCTCCATTTCAACTCTTTCATTCGCTGATGGCGACTGTTGGTGGTGGTTAAACCCCTTTAAAGGTTCTTGCCTCTACTTTGCGTTTTCGGCAAAGCCATTTTGACATCGTGGGTGATCAGGGGCTTGCTCAAAGAAGGCCCCGGTTGGAGGTCCTGGACCTTTTTGACGGCGATAAGCGAGGAGCGGGGTTTTTCGCTGCCGTGGCTGGCGGAATCTATCAGCGGATTCTGCGGACCCCCCCTTTTCCCCTTTTTTTGGCGGGACCCGTTTTTGGGCACTTTCCCCATGTCTTCTTCCCCGTCCCCTATGAAACGCTCGCAAGCAAAATTTTAGGAAAAAGGGGCCAAAGGGTGGATCCGCAATTTTTTAGTCATCATCTCATCATCAACACAGGTGACTTTGGGGGTCCTTTACTTTCTGATCCAGAAACTGCGGGCCCAAAAACAAGGGGGGTGCAAGGCGTTGCCCACCGGCCGGTATTTTTTTCCGATTGGCGGCTTCCTTCACCTCCTCTGATGGCATCGTACTGGGCGTCAGGCAGACTAAATATCCTTTTATCTTTTAAAATGCCTTTTTGACCCCAACCCCCATTTTTTTTCATCAAAGAGGTCTTCAGGAAAATGGAAATTTTCCACAGTGGTGGGTAAACGAGTTTTAATTTTTTGGGGTTTCTTATGTTGGGGAAAGCTGATTGGGTGTTTATGACGACCCTTTGTGGCCATGACTGCGGGGGAAAGGGGGTAAGACGCTAGATGCAGGTTCATTAACCCCTGAAGGGGCAGATTTGGGGGGACGATGTTCGTTACTTAAATTTTCCCCGGGCCCTGGCCCAGCGCTGACAGGGGCCTTTTCCGGGGCCCTGCAAACTGACGTCTGCTGGGGAAAGGCTGTTGTCGCCAAACACTGGAAGGAGCATTTCCTTTTTCGTAAACCCCAACTCCCCTGTGCTACCCCTCTTTGCTCGCTTTCCCCCTTTCATTTCGCTCCATGTTCAGAAATTTTAAAAAATTTTAGAAAAGGGTTTTGGGAAAAGTTTTGGGGAAAACTCTTTTTTAAAAGACGGGAAATCCCAAAAACTATTTCAAATCCCCCCTAATCAAAACAAAAAAAATTTCTGGATTCAGAAATTTAAATGAAGGTGTTTTATCAAAAAAAATTGGGGCTGGGGGAAAAGTCCAAAAAACCCCGTTTCTGTTATGTTTTTGGGTTTTAAAACGGTTTTTTTTTGCCCCCTTTCCCCAATTTTAAACCCGTGGGGGGAATTTTAGAATTTGGTTTTTAAAAATTTTCGGGGAGTTTCTGCTTTAATGGGAAAAGTGGTGGGTGCGCCCAAAAATCAAAAAAACACGTAAAAAGTTATGTTGGTTAATTAAAAAGGTTTTTTTGCCCTTTTAAAATTTAAACCTTTTGGTGAATATAGAAATTTCTGTTTTAAGATTTACGTAGATGCTGCGTCAATTTAAAAGTGCTGGGGTGCGCCCAAAAAATCAAAAAAAACGTAAACTGTTATGTTTTGATATAAAAACGGTATTTTTTTCCTTTCAATTTTACCCGTGGTTTAATTTTGGGGAAATTTTGTTTTTTTAAAATTTAAGTAGATGCTGCGTAATGAACGTGCTGGGTGCGCAAAAGTAAAAAACACGTAACTGTGTTTTTTTCGTTTTCGATAAACGGTTTATTTTTTGGCCCAAACAACCTGTGTGACTTTCAAGATTGCTGGATTGTTTTAAATGCAAAGGGGGATTTTTCAAAAAGGCACAGGTTTTAAAGGGTAAAATGAAACCCCCTATTGGGAAAAGGGTTTTTGATTTAAAAAGTGGGGGTTTTTAAACTAACAAAGAGGACCTTTCAGTTACTTTGAAAAAGATTTTTTATTCCCAAAATAAATTCAGGATGCCCTTTTCCCGGAAATATTTTCAATAGCAAACTGTTAATTTTAAAAAATATTCCACTACCATGTTACACTAAGTTCTTGGTTGAATTTTTATCCAGTGTTCTTTATAGATAGAGCTTGTCTGGGGTTTGCCCGCGGGACCCCCCCCTCCCCCCCGCTCCACCGCCGTGAATTTACAGTAGATGCTGCTTTAAAATTCTTAGAAAACTACATAAAATCTTAAAATTTCTCTAATCTAACTAAATTGGAAGGATCACAGCTAATAGTAGAGGTTTCTCTGTGCAGAATAGAAAATTTTGCTGAGCTTTTTGGGCCCACAGGCAGAGCGCAGATCCTTTTCCCTATGAGACGCTGAGAGACATGAGGCTGGAAAACAGGAAACGCTGTTCTATGTTAAAAGAGGGTCATGTGATTTTTTCCAGCCGTTTCGCAACATACCATCCCAGTCATGACGTCGCACACACATCTCCCCCTGCTCTATTCTGTAATTGATTTGCTGGCCGCCAAAATTACAGGAAGCCCCGAAAAAAGGCGCGATCTTAATGATGAGCACAGTTTTTTAACCTTAATTATCGCATGATCTGGAAATTTCGATCACCATAAAAACCCTTGCCGATTTCAACTTTGTCGATAAAATCGTCAACACTTTTTATTAAACAGTTTGCTATTGAATATTTCCTGGATATTGGGCAGCCTGAACTTATATTGGATTACCATCATTTCTAGTAAATGCAGGTCTCTTTGTTAGGTGCAAAACTCATTTTATTATCAGTATACATTTCAGGGTAGATGTTCATTTTAATTTTACCCATTACACCTGTGGGCTGTTGATATTTTCCCCCTTGCAGTTAAATTACAAAACCCGCAATCTTGTAGTCAGCACAGGTTGTTTGTTGCCAAAAAAAACCGTGTATCATACGAAAACATAACAGTTATGTGTTTTTTGACTTTTGCGCACCCAGCATTGTTCATTGACGCAGCTCCACGTAAATCTTAAAAACAGCAATTCTATAGTCACCATAGGTGAATTTAAAGGTTTCAAAAAAATACCGTTTTATTATACGGAAAAACATAACAGATACGTGTTTTTTGACTTTTGCGCACCAGCTTTGTTCATTGATGCAGGGTCCACGTAAATCTTAAAACAGCAATTCTATAGTCACCACAGGTGAATTGAAAGGTGCAAAAATAACGGTGTATTATACGAAAACATAACAGATACGTGTTTTTTTACTTTTGCGCACCCAGCTTTGTTCATTGACGCAGCATCCACGTAAATCTTAAAACAGCAATTCTATAGTCACCACAGGTGAATTGGAAAGGTGCAAACAATACCGTGTATTATACGAAAACATAACAGATACAGACATAACAGACTCCTTTTCCCGGCACTTTTATCTGGGGGTCAGACAGGTTTAATGGTCATACTGCGGTCCAGGACAGGTATAATCAATGTCCAGTGAAACTAAAATGGTGGTTGAAGACTCCTTTTTGCGGCCTTTTTTTAAAATTGGGGGGCATGCAGGTTTGGGGCTCATGCTGCGTTCCAGGACCTGGGATATTCAATGGGCCAGTTCAAGTAACATGATGGGTTTAAATCCCTACGCTTCTGGCACTTTTTTAAATTTTTGGGTGATTTCAGGTTTAAGGGTCAGGCTGTGGTACAAGACAGGGATAGTGAATGGTCTGTGACTTTTTTCTGTGGACTTTTAAAACCTAAGTGTGTTGCCTAAGATGTAGCACGTATTTCCCTTTGACTGGGTTTTGGATGTTAATTTCAGCTTCTTCAGCCTTGGTTGGGTGTTTAAAAATGAAGGTGTTTTTGCTCTCCATAGACTTTTAATGGTAATCGGTCTAATCGATGCTCCTATCGAAAAACTATGACATCTTGTTAGCCAAACGCAATCGCTCCAAAACTAGCGGCCAAATTTTTCCAGTTTGGGCTCCCCAAGTAGCCCAGGGATCTTCTAAGGGGGGTGGCAAAATTTGCTTTTCCAATTTGGCCACCACTTTTTGGTTCAGGGACTGCCCCGGGTCTGTGTGCGGGCGACTACCCTCCTCACTAGGCGGGTGAGGAAGCTGCTCATCAGTGACCCCGACTTAGGTTACTGCTGAGGGGGCTGGTAAAGCTCCTACCCCCCCTTCCCCCAGCAGCCCGGGGAGAGTAGTGAGCGCTGAGGAACCCCCCGGTCAGAAACCCGGAGAGGAGGGGCGATGGGGGAAAAAATAGGAAACGGCCAAACTGGGTTTCGGGGATTTTCCCCATAGTATTTGAGTTTTTCCCCCCTCTCAATAGTGGGGAAAAAAAACTCACCCTTTTGGACCCGGGAGCGAGGGTCCCAAAAGGGTGGAGAGCCCGAAATAAACCCTCTGCCGGGGGTGCGGGCTATTCGGGGGTCATTTGCCGGCAAAAAAAGCATGGGTGCGGGCCCTTGCCAAGTGGGCCCCAGGGGCTCCCTTTCCTCCATTTTACCCCTTTTATACGGGCCCGGTTTTTGGGGGTCATCTGCCTAAACTTCCTCCCCCAAAACCTTTCCCCCAGCTGCTCCCGGGTCCTCCCCTTTTTTGTCACATGGGGTTTTAAAATCCCCTTCCCTTTCACCCCGACAATTTCTTCTGTTTCCAAAAATTTCCCCCTCCTCCTCCCTTTCAGTCCCCCGGACTCTGTGGCCACGAGTGTAAATCGGTTTAACCCCTTCTCCCGTCCCCTGCCCAGACAGATTTTTTTTGCATTTTTGTTCCAGGGGCTTTAAACAGTGGAATGGCGTTATTCACCCCTTTGTCCCTGGCGACCCGACAAATTTAAAGTTTGCCCCCTCGAAATTCCTCAACAAAAAGGCAGGGGTTTTCCCCATGAGCTGCCACTGGCTGAATCAAAATTCACAGGGGAGTCCTTTTGTCTGTGGAAACTCAAAAAAAAGTTAATGGGGGCCCTTTTTTTTCGTCGGTCCAACCCTGTGAGGCTGGAATTCCCGCGGGTGGAAAAAAAATCGCCAATTAAAAGTGTGTTGGGGGGGGCCGTTCTGCCACTGCAATCGAGGAGGGTGTTCCTTGGGCTTTGTACGAATGGATAAAGTGCTTTCCCTTTTCCTTGGGCCCTTTTTTTAGAAAGTTCTGAGATCGGGGGGAAAAACTTTAGGGGAAAACCCTTTTTAACAACCCCGGAATGAAACCCGTGGGGCCATTCAAAGGGAAAAAGGACCATCCCCTCGGTGCAGTGCGGACACCATGTTTTTTTTTTTTTTTTTTTTTTCCCCCCCTTTGTTCGTCACCAGGGGTTTCCCATTTTTATTGGGGCGGGGGAAAGCCACAAAATCGATTTTTTTGCTGCATGCGGGGAGCAGTTTCTCCCTTTTTGGGGACTTCGTTCGCCGAGGCAAGGGCCGGGTAGAAACTTCTTTTAAAAATGCTGTATGTGGCCCTAACCCCCATGTGGGATATGGAGCAAATAATTGTGGGGTGAGTTTGGGGGTGGTGGTGGAAGAAAAGGGGGGCGGAATTGGGGCAGGTGCCCGCAGTTTGGGCAAAAATGGAGGAGGGAAAACGGCGGTTTCTTGTCCGAGTTGTTGGTGGGCCCGGGGGAGGAAGAAAACACCCGTTTGGGGCGTAAAAAAGGGCTTGTATGGCCCTTTTCCGTTTGGGTTTCAGGGGTCCGGCGTCCGCGCTGCCCTTTCACCCCTTTGGGAAAAAAAAATAAACTTAAGGACTGGCCCACCTTCTGGGTTTTCTTTTTTATGAAAAATGCTGGTACTGCCTTTTTTTGGGAAAAAAAATTACAGCTTTGGGAAAAAATCTCCATCTGGTTTGGGAAAAGCCATTAGTTCTTTGAACGTTTTCGGTCCAAATTTGGAAAGGGGGGGATGGAGTACCAAAAAAACTTGGACGGAGCCGGTCAGTGCTGCCCTTAGGGGGGTTTGGAGATATGTTGTCTTTTTGCAATCGCCTCGTGAAGGGGACTGCTGGCGCCATGAGTAGCGAGGGCAGGAGATCTGGACCGGGAGATGTGTCAAAAGAAAAAACAGCTCCCTTCTGCAGAGGTGGGGGACCCTTGACTGGCTGAGGATGGTAAAAGGGGCGTGTGCTGTTGCAGCGGCGGCGGATGGACCCACAATCTGACCCCACGTTTCCCCCGGGCCAGGGATGGTGGTGCAGTATTGACGCGGGGCCCCTTGGTCCCCAAGTTGCCCCCTGGCCCGCTCATTTATGCTTACAGATTCTACATATACCATATTCGGCTCCTCGGGTGTCTTAGCAAAAAAACTGCCCCCGCCGAGTAGGGGATTTTACCGCAACGCTCCCCCCTGAGTGAACTCCCGCCGCTCCCTCGCTGACCCCCTGTGCAGTATTTGTTTGACCTGCGAAGGGGTTTTTTCCCCCGTGGCCGTTTGGGCCCCCGACTCACACTGCTGCTATTTGCTGAGACGGCCACCGCCCCACTTGGGGCTGCGCCGCTCCCTGACGGTAAGCTGACGCCCCTTTTCCTGAGGAGGATGAAACCCCTTCCTCCCCCGGCCCCCAATGCGGTCGGTACTTTCATCTATTTGTGTTTCATTCATGCTGCCCTATCACCGGTCTTGGTTGCAGAGGCTGCCCCTCACAACATGCCCTCCATGCCACTTTAAAATCTATATTTTCCCGCTACTGCAAGAAGCAGGGGATTTTGGGCCCCATTTCTTCGCTGCCAAGTGTGCTGACTGCCCCCCTAAATTTTTCTTTCGTATTTTGGGGCGCTGAGCCCGACCCATGTAGATCTTGGCTGAGGGGGGCCCGGTGGGACAGGAGGGTTGAGCACGGTGAGGGCCGTGCCCTCACAACTCCCGGGCCCTGCCAACTAAAGGGGTTTTGTTGCGTTCCACCGCTCTTGGGTGGGGTTGTCAGATGTTTGGGGGAAGTGGATGACCCAGTCACCCAATCAAGAACCTTTTGGGGTTGTGAACAAAAAAACCGGGGCGCTGATGCGCGGCGTTGTGGCCCCACCCGGGGACCCGCGCGCGTCCCCTTTCTGTGCTGCGACCTGGGGGTGGATTGTTTGTGCTCTGCCCCTCGCGGGGAAGAGCCCGCCACCTCTGTTGACATACTGTTTGTTTTATAATGTTTCAGCACTGTTTTATGAAGATATCTGTATATGATAATACACACCCTGTCTTTGAGCCAAATGAAAACCACAAAAAGTTTGGGGAACCCTTGGATATAAATTGCGTCCACAAATGGGGAAGAAAAAAAGACTTGTATGTGCCCTTTTAAAAAATTGTGTATTTTTGAATATAAAAACACAAAACAGGTTAATTAATTTGGTTGAATTAGGGCCCCGAATTTCTTTTTTTGGCGGTGAAAAAAAAGTTTTTTTTATGATACAAAATGCAGAACACGCTTAATTAACCTGGATGTAATTGGCAAAGAATGGAGCGGAAATATAGCTTTGTAGGTGTTAAAATTGGTGTTTTCTACGCTACAAAAAGGAAAAAAAAAATTGAAATTTAAAACTTCGCTTGTGAATTATGCTACAGGTAAATTTTTTTTTTGGGGTAAAAAAAGCGGTTATTTTTGACCCACAGCAAAAAAAAGTTAAATTTAAACCCCTAGATGAAAATTTGGCAAAAGAATGAGGAGCCGAAAATATAGCTTTGTAGGTGTTACAATTGGTGTTTTCTAGTAACAACAGAGAAAAAATTGTATTAAACCCTTTGCTTTTGGAAATTTTGTACAGGAAAAAAATTTTATTTTTTGGTGGTGAAAAAGCGGTTTTTGGTTTTACAACAGCGCAGAAAAACGCTTAATTAACCATGGATGTAAATTGCGCAAAAGAAATTTGGGAGGGAAACTCACTTTGTGGTGTTACAAATTGGTGTTTTCTACGCTACCACAAGGAAAAAAAATTTTAATTTTTAACTCGTTTGAAATTTTGCTACAGGAAAAATTTTATTTTTGGCGGTGAAAAAAACGGTCTTTTTTTTCACCACAGCACAAAAACAACGTTAATTAACCCCTGGATATAAAATTTCGTTAAAAAATTTTAGCAGCCAAAAAAAAGAATTGTATTTGTATTATAAAAAAGCTGTTCTTTTAAAAAATACAACGGAAAATGGCTTAGATCCCTTGGTATTCAAGTCTGTGGCAGTGGCATTTTAAAGTAAATTTCGCTGCAGTGGATGCACATGGACTTCAGATCCAATTAAAAAAAAAATCAAAATAGAAAAATTTGGAAGCAGTTCTGAGACAAGTGAGACACCCCACAAAATGCTGTATAAAAATTTAGTTTGTCAGTAACAATCAGCCGCAGAGACCTTTCCCCGCAGTACAGTGAGAGCGGTATGAGCTCCCAGCGTCGCGCCCGACTTATATAGTGCGGTGCATCACAGAATCCCGCCGGTCCTGATTTGGGTTTTACCTGCACATGTTGCGGTATGCCCCCTTTTTCCCCCCAGGTGCTTTGCCCATGTAGCCATGTGCTCGAGCATTTTTCAATCAAAAGCACACTTTGTTCATGAAGTACCCCCAAATTCGATTGTTCGAACGAAATTTTTTTGAAATTCTAAACGAAATTCCACTTTGTTAGAATCGATTCGCCCATCTTTGACATTCCCCCCCATGTTTTACCACAAATCCCATCACAGAATAAATCTATTAAAAAAACATAACCCTATTGCTACAATGTCAATCCCCATTGTTTAACTGATTAGTTTTTGAGCGATTATTATCGACAAAGTTTGAAATCGGCACAGTTTTTATGTTGATGGAAATTTTTTAAAATCATGGGGATAATTTAGGTTAAAATCTGTGCATCATCTATTAAGATCCCCCCATTTTCGGCGCTTTCCCGTCATTTTGGTGGCCAGCAAATCAAACTTACAGAATAGAGCAGGGTGAGATGTGTGTGCGACGTCATGACTGGATTTTGTATGGTTTCGATTGGCTGGAAAAAAATCACATGACCTCGTTTTACATAGAACAGCCCTTCCTGTTCAGCCTCAGTGTCTCTCAGCATCTCAGGCAGAAGGACGTGCGCTCTGCCTGTGTACAAACAGCTCAGCGAAAATATTCTATTTCTTCACAGAGAGAGCTCTACTGTTAGCTGTGTTCCTTAACAACTTAGTTAGATTAGAGATTGGAAGTTTTATGTAGTTAGGTAGAGAATTTTAAAAGGGGCATCTACCGCTGTAAAGTCACGGGGGGCGGGACGAGTGGGGGGGCCCACAGGGAACACAGACAAGCTCCCATAAAGATACTGGATAAAGTTCACCAAGACTTAGTGTAGACATTGCACTGCAATAGCTTTATTTATTAACAGTTTTCTATTGAAATATTTTTCCCGGATATTGGGCAGCCTGAACTTATATTAGGATTTCACATCTTTTCTAGTAGCTGCAGGTCTCTTTGTTAGGTGCAAAAAATCCCCTTTAATTATCAGTATAATTTTCAATTTTTGCCCATTCCACCTTTGTTGATATATCCACCTTGCAGTTAAATTAGAATCCAGCAATTTTGTAGTAGCAAAAGGTTGTAGGTGCCAAAATACCTTGTTAAATTTTCCGAATAAATTTCAGATACGTGATTTTTTTTCTTTGGCGCACTACAGCTTTGTTCATTGAGGCACCTTGCACTTAAAAGTGAATACAGCAATTTTTTTAGTCACCCAGGTAATTGATAGGTGCCAAAAAATACCTTTTATTATCCAAATTACATTACGAACGTGTTTTTTCACAGTCCGATTTGTTGATAGAGCCCCCCTTTGCCCCCCTACTGTCTTTTTCCCCTCCTTTAGTTTGTAAGCCCTCCGGGTAGGGTCCCCTCTCCTCTGTCGTGCCAATTGTCTTTACCTTTCACTGTACTCTTTTGACTTATGAATGTATGTAACCCCCCTCAAATGTACAGGCCCTGGAATAATGGCGTTTAAAAAAAATAATAATAATAATAATAAAAATAATAATAAAAATAATAAAATAATAATAAAATTTAAATTTGAATCAGAATTGTGTTTTAAGGAATCCCACGGGAATTGATAGGTCCCAAAAAATCCTTTTTATTATCCAAATTTATTTTACGATACGTGTTTTTCACTTTGGCGCACCAGTTTTGTTGATAGATCTACTTTGAGTAAAATTTGATACACAATTTTTGTAGTCCCCACGGTAATTGATAGTGCCAAAAACCTTTTATTATCCGAATACTTTTCAGATACGTTTTTTTCACTTTGGCGCGGCCGCTTTGTTGATAATCTACTTTGCTTTTAAATTTTGAACCCAGCAATTTTTTTTTTGATTTGGGGGATTGAGAATACTGTTTTCCGTCTTAAATAAGAGATTTTCCAAAACTCTTCCATACCTTCTAAATTTTTTTATATTTCGAAAGGAGCGAAATTCAGGTGGTAAGCGAGCAAAGGGGGGGGTAGGACATGGAGGTAGGGGTCCGAGTGAAGGTGCCCCTTCCATGCTGGCGAAAACACCATGCAACTGATCGTCATTGCAGGCCCGCGGCCCTGTCTCGCGGGTCGGCCCCCCGTGAATCTCAGTAACGACAGCATCCCCAAATCTGCCCTTCAGTGGTTAATGCAACCTGCATCCAGGTCAACCCCCTCGTCCCCCCCATCACGGCCACAAATTCGACATCGCATCCCCAAATCCGCCCAACAAAAGCACCCAAATGCACTCGTTACCCCCCACTGTGGATAATCCATTTTTTTGAAGACCTCTTTGATACAAAATGCGGGTTTTGGGCAGAAGGCATTTTAAAAGATCAAGAGGGGCCCAAAAGGATGATTTTCTCTGCTTACGCCCCGTTACTGATGCCATCAGAGGAGGAGAAGGAAACGGCAATCGCAAAAAAACCCGGGGGGTCGGGAAGGCTTGTATCCCTTTCTTTTACCCCCCGCTTGGTGCAAATTGTCAGGACGCAAGTCACCTGTGTTGATGATGATGATGACGACGACGGAAAAGACATTTCGGACCCAAGGGTTTTTCAGCAGAATTTGCTTGCGAGCGTTCTCCCCGGCGAGGGGGAAGACGATGGGGTGTGTCAGTTTGGGGTCCACCTCAAAAAGGGGAGGGCGGGGGCAGAAACCCCTGGGTATGTTCCGCCCGCCACGGGCATGCAAAACCCCCCTCCCCGCTTATCGCCATCAAAAAGGGCCGACCTCTCCCAACCTGGGCCCTTTTTTGACCAAAACCTCTGATTCACCAGCGATATCATATGCCCCTTTGCCCTAACGATAATAGAGGCAAGAACCCTTAGGGGGTTAACCCCCACCCTGTCTATCACTGCACGAATGCATGAGTTGAAATGGGGGCAAACTTGGCCAAAAAAAACCAGACCGCCCGGGCCCCCCAAAAAAATGTCACACCCTCTGTCTCCGCCTCCCCTTTTCCGCCCCACCAAGGTTCCTCGGGTGCCCATGTCTCTCAGAGTCATGATCAGGATCCCTCCGCTTCAGCCTCCACCGTCCCGAGTACCACCCGCACCCCCAAGACCCACCTACCCTTCTCCCTTTCCCCCAGTTTGACGACCTCCGCTACGCGGCCCTCTAAGCCACCTTTTGTCTTCCAGTTTGGGAGCAAAGAAAAAACCCTTTTAAACCCCAAACATCACAAAGCCAAAAACCCGATTGTCGGCATTGCCAGCTTTTGGCCCTTTGGAAATTTGCCTTTCCCTCTGTGGACCAGATGGGTTCCGCCAGTCATGGCCCTTGCCCGCCCCCATTCCAGATGCCCCAGCAGGGATTTTTTTTCCCCGAAAACCGTCCCCCCTGGCCAGCCCCGTGTCATCTAAAATTTTTTAAGCGGTTGTCTGCATCTGTGGGGGGAAAAAAAATCCTCGACCCCCGACACTGGATGTAAGCACGGGCCCAAAGGCGCTTACTCTGTGACAGCTCACTGGGGAGCTGGGGGTTTTCCTGGGGGTGCGGGGGCTCTCAGGCTCGGGGCACACTTTCAAAACCCCAGGATGGGGCAGGGTTCTTTCCACCAAGGTCCCCTGGTGGATCAGTGCCCAGAGAAACCAGGCCCTGTTGAAATTAAACTGTCTTTGGGGGAACCCTCCCCACACAGGTCAGGGCTTGGGCGGCTCTCTGCACGAGACCGAGCGCTGGTGGGGGCCAAGAACCTTGTCCAGGGAAGTGGTGTGCGATAAAGGGCGAAATCTGGGCCCGGCCCCAAGTTTTTCCCGGAGCAATCCTTTCCCCGGACATGTCATGAACCTTGTCGCCCAGAAAAGTCTAAAGAGCTCCCCGGGTCTAAACCCTGCCCTTGGGAAGGCTGGGAAGTCAAAATTCGCATTTCCCGGGCCATTCCCCACCCTGTTTCGCCCCGGCCTGGTTTGCGTTGCAGCATCAGCTGGGCCCCCCCGTAAAACCTATCATTGTTAAAAAGGGGAAAACACGCGGGAAAACCCACCCTCCACATGCTTCCAGGGGGATTGTGGGGGCAGGGGAAAGGGCCTTTAAACCAGTAAAAAAGTGACACAGGCCCTGACAAGAAAGGGGGTGGGGACCTGGGGGTGTTGAGCCCCCAAAGGGGGGTGAGGCAGGGGGAAAGAACTCTGCACCACCCTTGCCAGTTTTGAAAAGAAACCCCCCCCCAAAATTGTCATGCGGCCCCAACCCCCTTTGTTACATGAGCATTGTGGGTGATCTTAGTTCGGGAAACTTTGGTTGGGACACTTTTTAAAAACAACAGGCCCCGGCCAGCGCCCGGAGGAGGAAGGGGAACAGACCCTTTTCTCTCTGTAAAATCCAAAAGGGCCCCGGACGTTTCCAATTTTATGGGTCTTCATTAGGCAGGGGTTTTTGGGGGTCCAGGGTTTGTGCTTTGGCACGCTTTAAGCTCTCGGGGTTTGGCATCATCTCGGGAAAAAAGTCGGGCTGTGGGGGTTTAAAAGGCTTGCCGGGGGGCATGGAGGGGGAGGAAAGGTTTTCCCTAGCACCGGGTGTTACGGGACGCCCCTCCCTTTGGGGAAAAGAGGTTGGCGCAAATTTTTGAGGCGGAGGAGGAAGATGAGGAAGATATTTGGGCTATGCCCCTCAAACCCAAGGTTTGAAAAATTTCAAGGTCCATCCCAAAATGAGTCCCTTTGGATGCTCCATTTCCCCCAAAACGGGGGTTCCTCGTTTTAAAGGGCCATCAAAAGGGAAAAACAGTTACTGGGTTGCCACCCTCCTGGACCCCCGTACAAAAAAAAAACTCAGCACTTTCCTTCCACCCCCCCAAAAAATAGAGAGTAAAATTTAGGAAAAGGAGGGCCTTGTGATTGATCAACTGGGGGACTCTTGCGTCTGGGTTCACGTTCTTTTAAATTTTCAAGGGGGAACAAAAATCTGCGACCCTTTTCACAGTTTGAGTCCAAAAATAGCCGTAGCGGCAGCAGCCCGGGAAAGGGGGCAAAAAGCCAATGGGTGACCTCTGGGAAAACTTTATTTAACCCCCTCCCCCAACGCATTTCAATGCAGGGGACACATCCAACACACCCGAAAACCGCTTAAGATCCCTGGGGGGCACGACTATTTTGGTCTCAACACCCAGGGTTTTTTTGTGTGCCCGGGCCCAAAAGACTTCTGGGTAAACCCCAAAATTGGAAAAAATGGGGCCCCAGCCGCTCGCCCGCCATAGAGGGGGGTTTTTCCTGCCAACCCGACAGCGTCCCCTAAACCCGAGCGGACCTTCAGCACAGCTTTGGGGGAGTCAAATTTCAGACAAACCCCATCCCCCTTTTTTTTTTTTTTTACGAAATGTTTGGGTCGTTTGACTTTTTACAAGATTTAATCATATGGGTTTTCTGAGAAAAATTGTTGTGGCCCCAATTGCCGGGGGTCACCGATTAGTTTTCCGTTCCCACTTTTACATTCCTCTGGAAAACAGAAATGGGCCCTTGAAAACTTTTTTTTTAAAAAGATCATTTTACTGCAAATTTTTTTTCTCTTTTTTCCCCAAAAGTTCATTTTTCTGGGTTTTTCTGTGAGGGGAAATGTTTAAAAAACAGCAAGGTTTCATGGGCAACACCGTATTCCCTTTACTCCCCTTTATCTTAAAAGTTTCGCATTGGGGCAATGGTTTTGGGGGTCATGTTGCTGTGGGGATACAGTATAATTATGGTCCTTTGGGAAAAGAACTGTGGCTTTTTTAAATGGGATTTCTTTTCCCCCCAAATTTTTTTAAAAGTGGGTAAGAAGTTCCCTAAATTTTAAAATTTTTGGGGGGGATGTTGCTGTGAGGAAACAGCATAAACATGGTCCTTTGGAAAAAAAATGTGGCCTTTTTTTTAAGTGGGAAATTTTTTCCCCCCCCATTGTAAAGGATGCCCTGCCCCCCTCTCCCCGGGGCAGGCGCATCTGGGGCCCCGACTCTGAGCGGCGCCCCCTCCCCACCTCGGGGCCGGGGGCCGCTCACCCCCTGCCCGGGTCCCCCCGTGCTTACCCCCCCTCGCTCCTCCCCCGGGCCTCTCGTCCCCGGCGTGGGCCGGGGCCCCATTTGAGATTTAAAAGGACAGTGCTCCGGGGAATTGGGCCCTTGCCGGGGGACTGCTCCTATTTTGCCCAAACCTCTTCCCAGTGGGCCCTTTGGCCCATCTTTTAAATGGGACAAGCCTATTGGGGAAAACGGGCCCGAAAACCTTGTCCGTGCCTACCGTTACCGAACCCTTTTGCTTACGGGTTTTCCGGGCCACGATCCCTTTCTCCCGCCCTTTATTTTTGCCCTTTTACGTTCACAAAACCCCAGGGGCCCCCTGCCCCCGACCTTTTTTGCCCCGTCCCCCCACTTTCGGCCTGACGCCCAAAATTTTGTACCCCCGCCTACCCTTTGGGCCCCCACCAGGGCAAGCCCCCCCAGTTTGGGATTGACCTGATGGACTCCCGCCGCAGCAAGTCCCAAAACCCCCTTTGCGGCGGGGTCTGGTGAATACCGGGGCCCCCTTTTAAATTTCCCCTCCCTGGTGTGGGCTTACGCCATCGCCTGCGGTGGTCCAGAGGATCCACCTCCAGACCGTTACACACATTTTTTAATAGTGGCTGAGAAGTCATATTTATAATTTTTTGGGGTCATGTTGCAGTGAGATACAGCAATAATCATGGTCCTTTGGAACAGAAATGTGGCTTCTAAGTGGAATTTCTCCCTCAAAATTTTTAACAGTGGCTGAGAAGTCATTTTTATAATTTTTTGGGTCATGCTGCTTTGACATGCAGCAATACTACAGGTCCTATTATAAAAAAAATGTTCTTTCTAACAGACATTTGTTATTCACAATTGTCCAAAGTGGCTCAAGGCTCATGCTCTGAATTTTTGGGGGCATTTTACATCGTGACCCCATATAAACAAGAGGTCATCGATGTAGCGCCCATACCACACTATAGCATCCCCAAAGGGGTTGGAAGAACCATAAAAAACTTGTTGTTCCCACCACGCCATATACAAATTGGCAATTGTGGGGGACGCAGAGGCACCCATGGGGGCTCCCACCAATTGCAGAAAAAAAGAACCATCGAACTTGAAATAATTATATTCCAGTAGAAAGTTTATGCTCTGTATGATAAAGATTTTTAACTCCTGACTGTATTCCTTATTCAGATTCAAAAAATATTCTATAGCCAAAATTGGCTATGTGGTATATTAGAGTATAAACTTACTACGTCACAGCTCAACCAGATGTGACTAGGGTTCCATTCAAAATCCTGTAAAGCCTTCAATACACTCGTGCTATCCCTTAGGTAGCCCGGAAGACACTGAACTATGGGTTGGAGGCAAGTGTCCACCCAACCACTCAATTTCTCACTCAAAGAGCCATTACTAGAGATAATGGGACGTATTTTAGGGGGAAAGATGTTCTTATGTGTTTTGGGAATGCCATAAAAAATTGGTATGGTCGATTTTTCTCAAAAAGGTAACCTTTCTATTTTTCTGACAATACTCCCAACCCTACCCCATCCTCCAATAATTTCAAAAGTTTGCTTTGGAAGATTTGTGTTGGATCCGTTTCCAATCTACGGTATGTACTGCTATCATCCAAAATCTCCAAAGCCAATTTTTTATACAGCATATCATCCAACACTACTATCTGTCCCCCTTTATCTGATTTTTTAATAATTAATAACTATTATTAATAATAACTATTATTGGCTTTTAATTCACACAGTGCTCTTTTCTGCTGTTTTCTGGGATAATGTCAAATTACCTCTAGTATGAAGCTTTTTAGATTGTTTATCAATAATCCTTAGATCTCTCCCAATGGCTACCTGAAAAGCATCCAATACCGGGACTCTGGCTTGGAGAGGGTAAAACTGGGGATTCGAATATTCATGGCATACATTCAAATTTTTGTTATCCTCCACTCCCTCCCCCTCTTCCTGTAAATCTTTTAAAATCCTTAATGATCTTTGCTCAGCAAAAATTAAATTTTCATATTCATTAAGGCATTTCCTACTTGTATCTGACACAATTACATTTTGTTCCAATGCTTCCTTATCTTTATTATGAAAATACCTTTTAACAGTTAAAAGTCTAGAAAAGCGATTAACTTCAAGGATAGTTCTAAATAAATCAAACCTTCTATGGGGAACAAAATTCATTCCCTTATTCAGGACTGTTATTTGATCCTCATTCAAAATGGTGGGAGTCCATACCACCAAGTTGTCAAATGCTTCAGGACTTAATACCCTATTACAGGCGACAAGTAGCCATCCTATACATACGATAGCAGCGATCCCTACAGGTGAATACATTAGGGCAAGAAGAGCCTGCTCATTAGACGGAGACTTCCTGAAGGAGAAGGAAATTATTGATAAAAAGCTATTGGCACGAGGGTATTCACCAGTAGTGTTGAGCGATTACGTTGGCCATCGACATCGGTCGATGGTCAATAGTCGACCATCATCGACAAGATAGTCGATGGTAGATTATGTTCGTTGACCATTAAAGTCTATGGGAGAGCAACAACACCTTCATTCTTACACCCAAACAGGGCTGGAGAAGCTGGAATTAAAATCTGCAACAGTCAAATGGATACGTGCTACATCTTAGGCAACACACTTAAGTTATAAAAGCCACAGAAAAAAAATCACAGACCATTCACTATCCCTGTCTTGTACTACAGCATGACCCTTAAACCTGCATGACCCACAAATTAAAAAGTGCCAGAAGGCAGTATGATTTGAACCATCATTTTACTTGAACTGGACATTGAAAATCCCTGTCCTGGAACGCAGCATGAGCCCCAAACCTGCATGATCCCCACATTTAAAAAGTGCCGGAAAAAGGAGTCTTTCAACCACCATTTTAGTTTCACTGGACATATACTGTCCCTGTCCGGGTACCCGCTTGCCCCTCCGTATGAGTGCGACCAATTGAGCTTCACTTGGAAATACTGGTGGTTAACGCTGCTTTTCCACCCAGGTGCCCTTTTCTTGGCATTCTTTTTCTCATTTTACTCAACGTGCTGGAGGAAATTGTCTCTGTATTTTTGTTCTCTGTCCGTGCTCCATACCCCATGTCCTCTGAATAACCTACATCTGGTCAAGTTTTCCTGTAGCTCCCTTGTACAATTCAGGGGAAATTTTTTTTACCAGCTATTTTGTACATGCAAGTTTTTAGTAGTTTAATTCTAGAAAACACTTTTTAAAATGGGATGGAATCCCACCATGTCTTTGTTTCTCTTTTTTAACTGTATTAAATGGTTGTCTCAATACAGGATTGCTAGCTATGTTAAAGATGATGCTGCAGGTTGCATTAACCACTAAAGAACAGATTGGCGACGCTGTTCGTTACTGAGATTAACAGGGCCCTTGACCCAGCGATGACAGGCTGACGGTCCTGCCACGACGATCCGCTGCATGCGTGTTGTCGCCAGCACTGGAAGGAGCACTTCTCTCGTACCTCTACCTCCATGTCCAACCCCCCTCTTTGCTCGCTTACCACCTGCATTTCGCTCCATGTTGTAAAAAATTATAAAAATTTGAGAAGGTATGGAAGATTTTTGGGGAAGGGTGTTTTTATTAAAAACGGCAAATCACAGCTATTCTCAAATCCCTCAAATCAAAACAAATTGCTGTATTCACATTTAACTGCAAAGTAACTATTAACAAAGGTTTGGCCTGTGCCAATGAAAAAACACGTATCTGAAATGTATTGGGATAATACAAGGTATTTTTGGCACCTTTCAATTCACCTGTGGTGAACTAACAAATTGCGTATTCACATTTAAGTGCAAGGTGCCTCAAATGAACAAAGCTGTAGTGCGCCAAAGTGAAAAAAACACGTACTGTAATGTTTTCGGATAATAAAAGGTATTTTTTGGCACCTATCAATTCACCTTTGGGGGTGACTACAAAATTGCAGTATTCACATTTAAGTGCAAGGTGCCTCAATGAACAAACTGTAGTGCGCCAAAGGTCAAAAAACACGTATCTGAAATTTATTCGATAATACAAGGTATTTTTGGCACCTATCAACCTGTGCTGACTACAATATTGCTGGATTCTAATTTAACTGCAAGGTGGATATATCAACAAAGGTGGAATGGGCAAAATTGAAAATGAACACCTATCTGAAATGTATACTGATAATTAAAGTGGATTTTTGCACCTAACAAAAAGACCTGCAGTTACTAGAAACGATGTGTATCCTAATATAAGTTCAGGCTCCCAATATCCAGGAAATATTTCAATAGAAAATGTTAATAATAAGCTATTGCAGTGCAATGTCTACACTAAGTCTTGTTTAACTTTTTCCATTTTTCTTTTTATCGCTTGTCTGTGTTCGCCCCGGGCCCCCCCCCCCCCCCCGCTCCCCTCTGTGACTTTACAGCGGTAGATGCTCCTTTAAAATTCTCTACCTAACTACATAAAATCTTCCAATCTCTAATTAACTAAGTTGTAAGGATCACAGCTAACAGTAAGCTTTCTCTGTGAAGAAATAGAAAATTTTTTGCTGAGCTGGTTAGACACAGGCAGGCGCATGTCCTACTGCTATGAGACGCTGAGAGACACTGAGGCTGAACAGGAAAGGATGTTCTATGTAAAATGAGGTCATGTGATTTTTCCAGCCAATCGCAACCATACACATCCCAGTCATGACGTCGCACACACATTTCACCCTGCTCTATTCTGTAAGCTGATTTGCTGGCCGCCATAATGACAGGAAGCTCCAAAAATGGTGCGATCTTAATAGATTATGCACAAAATTTTAACCTAAATTATCGCATGACTAAAAATTTCCCATCAACATAAAAACTGTGCCGATTTTAAAATTTGTCGATAAATAACCGCTCAACACTATTCACCAGCCTTATTAGAACAGGCCTTTGAGAAGGTTAGTGGTATGATGCAACATGCTTTGATAAATCGAAAACGATAAGGAGGGACTCAAAAAGTAAAACAAATTGTATTTTCCCACTAGTTTTTTAGTGAGGATTTGAGGGTATAAAAAAAAAAAATATTTTTAAAAAATTTACAATTTTGAGACAAGATGATTTTTGAAGCACTAGTGGAAAAGGGGCTAATTGTTGCCAACGGGAATCACTTTGGCCAAGGAGATATCCCCAAGTTTCTATATGAGTAACAAAAAAGATAACAAATGGTTTTTCACATCACGGGATCTGCAATGGCCAGGCTCATCTATCAGGGGCCACGAGGCATTTTGTAGATGTACAAAGGAGGCAGTATTGCATCGCTTAAATGTGGGGCAATTGAGAAAGTAAGTAAGCCCCCACGGGGAGGTGACTGGGATAAAAAGGTCAGATTGCGTGAAGCTTATTGGATTCTGACATTAGACACACGTCATCCCAAAAGTATGAATAGGCGCAATGACCTATTTTATATCCATTAGCTCCAAAACAAGTAAGTTTAACTGCAAATGACTCCAGTAAAAAAACTTAATTTTGGTATATATTTATCAGTGGTGATCGGAAACCCATGGTGATGTATCAGTAACCAATGGGCATTGACATTGTTATGCAATAGGATATATGTTTTTCCCAAAAGATTTATTCTGTGATGGATTTGTGGTAAAACATGGAGGGCAATGTCCTTTTCAATATATGCCGATGGTGATCAATATGCTTAGAGATTTCCCATGTAAGGGTTAAGTTTTTTGTTAACACTCATTGCACCTGTGACTTTGTGATGTGGTTTTAAAAAGTGTATATATGTTTGTGATTAATATAGAGAAAGATGCTCTTAACAAGGACCTTGTCAGGTCCAAAAGCGTTGGCTTTATTAGCTAGATTTTCGCTGTTCTGTAGCAATATTTGTAAATAAATTGTTGGAAGTCCCGTGTTTGGATTGCTTTGATTTGCATGGAGCGCTGACTGGCTGCTATTCCGAGCGCCATATCCTATCCACGTGGAGAGACCGGCGTCCTTTATGAATTAATGGAGGAAATTTGCACTACAGAAGGAAAGCGGCATTGTTATATAAGGTAAGCAGCCGAAGTGACTTTATTTGATTTACATTATACCCTATGTAAAATCAGTGTTGTAGTTTAGATGACACTGATTTTACCCGAGTATTTTCGGTGCGTACTATCAGCGCCTACAAAGAATTCTTCGAGGTCATTTACTCACTAACAACCCTAAAGATAGGCGGCAGAAATCTGCCTCGGGCAGTCGGGTCTTTGCTCATCGGAATTCTGAGTTTGCAAGCAGCGAATTTCCAACAAGCAAGCGACACTGTCAGTGCCGAAAAACCATAATGTGTAGCGTGTCTGGGTTCAATATATGTATATATACACACACAATTTCCATGTACCTTTTCTAATGTAGTCTCTGTGGGGAACAGTGGGATAATGTAATGATCTCTGGGGTATGGTGTTATATAATCTCTGTTTACATGGTAATGTAATCTCCGGGGTACAGTGGATAATGCAGTAATATCTGGGTGCAATGTGTAATGTAATCTCTGGGGGTACAATGTGATGTAATTTCTGGGTATAGTAATATGTAATATCTGGGTATGGTGTGTAATGTATAATTAGAGATGGCCGAATTTCTCAAAAATTCGGTTCGGTCACTTCGCCGAATTTCCGACAAAATTCGTTTCGGTCCGAATTACTTCGGCACGAACCGTTAAAAAACAGCTATTTCCAGGCTGCCCAGGCCTGCAGGTGCGTGAAACGTTGTGCCATGCTTAAATATGCAGAGGGCGTTGGTTTGGTCTTCATAACAATGGTTGTGTTTAGTATGACACGCACATGACTGCCGCCGCTCTTAGAATCGCTTCACTATAAAATTCCCTGGGGACTTAAAGGGCAAAACTGACCAAAAAACTCAAGCGGGAATTTTAGCCTGATAAAGTCCATGCTAGCGAAAGCTGGAAAAAAACAAGCTGAGAGCTCAGGGGGCAAAAATTAGTATAGAGTGTGGGGGTGACCCGGGGGCAGCCACAGCACATGAGGTCAGGCATGGGACAATGACATTCTGGAGGCGGCAAAACAGTATTAGGCCACAGGTGGCACAATCACACAGTGGGAGGGCACGGCGGGGAGCATATGAG